>LTAE01010237.1:0-17147 GCA_001647135.1 Pontederia paniculata
AATTATGGGATGAGAGGAGAGGGGTTGGGTCCTATTTATAGGGAAGAGAAATTTATCCCTAGATGGAGTTTGAATACAATTAGGACTCTCAAGAATAACTTTATATTTGATTATAATTCTATAAGATAATCTTCCATATGATTAGGATTCTTTTAAAAATAATCAACATATGATTAGAAATATTTAATTGATAAGAAATATAACAATTTGATTTCAATTCAAACTCTTTTTCTAATCCTAACCAACTATATCTTATCATATCTTCCCTTTATTTTATTATTTATTTATTTTAAAAATCTGAGATATTAGAGTTTCATTGTCCGTGTTTACTTTTAATTGTGTCATAGAGTATCCCTCTAGCTACTTGCTAACACTACCTCTCTTTTTTTCTTCAGTGACAGACCATATCAAAGACACCAAAGTATGCTCGCAATAAAATTAGTAATAAGTGACGAAGGCAGAAATTATTATGAGTTGATGTACTATACTAATAATATTAATAATGAATAAATATATTTAAAACAATTAATGATCTTTCTTAAAAAATAAAAACTCAGTTGAGCATTAATTTATTTTCTTAAATATAAATATAATAGTTATTTTTTATGGTCATTATCACTTTGATATCTTAGTAGTGTTTTAAAGATTAGTTAGATAAAATGAAAAAGATAATACCTACTATAAATATATAATAAGTTTGACACATAAGTCGAACAAAAACTTAGAATGCAAAAGGATAATACCAAAAAATATCATCAATTTTTTTGAAATAATGAAAAATAATATCAAAATTAGCTTAGGTAATCAGATATACAAATATTGCTAAAAAAATAAAAATAATAAGAACATTAGAAAGAAATTTGCTCATGGCATTTTAACCATTAATTAGATAAAAGGGGAAACTATATTATAAAATATATGCGATAAAGTTACCATTACATTCTGATATATCAAATTTTTTGAAAGAAATAAATGAACACGTAGAAATTTAACAATGGTAAGAATTAGAAAGAAATAAATGAACATATAGAAATTTAAAAATGATAATAATTAAAAAGAAATTAGCTAAAAAGATTACAAGAGGTGGGTTTCTATCCCTTGTCGACAAGAGAAAAATCTACAACACATGTTAAAAAGCTACAAAAGTTTTAATTTTATATTTTCTATAATAATAATAATAATATAAGGTCAGCTTGTTTCGGGAGATGGAAATTGAAGTTTAAAATTGGGAAGGACATTGTTGGTTGTTCGATGGGTTGCCAAGAATAGTTAATATTTGAAACTAAATGGCCGAGTCAAATGGCCAAAACAAGTTTAAAAGCTATCATGGCCAATCAAGTGCTTTGTGGAGGCCCTCTCTCTCCGTCTCTTCTCTCCCTTCCACTCCCACCTTCTTCTCCTTCTTTCAAGGATTTCTTGATCGTCTTTCTAACCCTCCCTCCCTATCTCTCTCTCCTCCTCATTCTTCTTTTTCTTCATCCACCTTCATCTTCTACGTTTTCCTACTTTCTCACTTCTTTTTCCCTTGGGCCTACACATTTTTCATTGGAAACCAGCAACCATGGTAATCTCATTCTCTCTCTTTATGTTTTGTCGATGAGATTCTGAAGCACCATTCATTCGTTCAATACAAGATGATTGAGATCAACTGGATTTTAAGTGTGACACCAAAGCTAAGTTATTTATGCATATATACATGGTCACATAAATATGTGTGTGATTTTATCTTGTTTTGTTTCTGTTGTTGACCCATTTATCAAATTACTTATAGAAGATTGAAGCATATTTATGATTAATGCAAGAAGTTTAATTTCATGGAATATTAGGATCTATATGCAACCTTGATATTAATCATGTTGCTTGTGATGATACAAATCATGATGCATGCATGCATGTTTCATTTATGATCTTATGAAGAGGACCAAACATTTGCTTATAATTTGGATTCATATGTTAAGTATCTTATAAATGGATTATGTATGCATTGTGTTCTTTTACGTCATGCCATCATTACTATCATATCTTGAAATAAAAAAAGAACAAAAGACTAAATGTAAAAAAAAAAGAGTAAAGAGACTTCAAGATGCCATTTGATCTTCCCCATGGTGACTAATTATGTTGATTTTATTATGATTATGCAAAGGCAAATTCAGCATCAGGAATGGCGGTGAATGATGAATGCAAACTCAAATTCTTGGAGTTGAAGGCAAAGAGGAGCTTTCGCTTCATCACTTTCAAAATCGATGAGAAGATACAACAGGTCACTGTTGAAAAACTTGGCCAGCCAGACTCGAGCTATGAGGATTTCACTGCATCCTTGCCAGCAGATGAGTGTCGGTATGCTGTGTTTGATTTTGATTTTGTCACTGACGAGAACTGCCAGAAGAGCAAGATCTTCTTCATTTCTTGGTAAGATATTACATTATTTATCAACTTCTTCTGATCAAATGTTACTCTTCATACCTAATTTTCACAAGCAACTCATAATGCTACAAGAGTGAATAAAAAGTGAAACTTGCCTCTTTAGTAATCTTATGTTTACTAATGTCATGATTCTTTAATTGGGTGGTTAAATTTTGATTTGTTGTTCATTTGCTTTATGACTAGATTACTTTTAAAAAAATGCTTTGATTCCATTATCACAAACAAGAGGTTTCTTGTAATAAGTTGTTTTATTGTTTTGGTAATTATAGAATTTTGTTTTATCTTCGTACTTTCTCTGAACATATAGATATTTCAAAAACTAGTTTGGTATATATGTTTTTATCATGAAAACTTTCATGTTTTAACACAATAATAACTTTGATATAATCGAACAATATTTTCCAATAGACACCAATGGTATTCTTGCAAAGATTTCTTATCATTATGTTAATGCCAATTTCAATTTTTTGTTACTAAACTATTAAAGGGAAGGACATGATGACACTTGCAAACAATTAGACACTTTAGTATGTCTGTAAACAATTCAACATATCATATTTAGGCTGAATATTTATACTTTGAATTGATATATGTGATTTATACATGTTCTTGTTCAGGTCTCCTGATACATCCAGGACGAGGAGTAAGATGCTTTATGCAAGTTCCAAGGACAGGTTCAAGAGAGAACTTGATGGCATACAAGTGGAGCTACAAGCAACGGACCCTAGCGAGATGAGCTTTGACATCATCAAGGCACGAGCTTTCTGAGGACTACATTGAGCTCATTCGACCACACAGGGCTTTCTTCTACCTTTATCAAGCCACATGCATATATGATGATCTTTTAGGCTTTACAATTTATGTTAAAGACCTGTATGCTTTGTATTCCTTTTTTTTTACTTTATATTTCCAAGGAACAAATTTGCATCTTGATTGTGTTTTAAGCATTCTTTCATTTGTAAACTACAAGTTCAAATTGATATATGGCTTCAATCCGATATGCTTCTACATGCTTCGATTCTTGCTTCTTTTAAATATGTTTAGGCTCTAGTAATTGTGATGACAATAAGTATAATTACTTGTCCTTCATTAGAGATTAAATGATACTTTGCAAATTATGCTTCTATACTAATTTAGCATTCCCAAAGTTGTACAAATTACCTTTAGTATCACAATAGAGATGCATTGTAGCACAATGTCATCTAAACAATATTTTATTACTTTTAATTGTTTAACCATAAAGGATGACAGAAATAAATATCATGACAAACCTTGATTCCCTTTAGCTTTTTTTTGCCAATTTTTTTTGTAGTTGATCATTATTGTTAATTGATGACAAATGAAGATCATGATAAACCTTAATGCCCTTTTAAGTTTTAACTTTAAAGGATTTATATACTTGTAAAGTTGATTACATATACATACATACTCTATATGAACTTATCTTTTAGGGATAGTTGGATCGAGACAGCATTTTTTTTTCAAAAGATGACTGATGAAATTGAATTACAAGAAAAATAGAACATATATTTGCTTTGGAAATCTTTGTACATGCAGTTGTAATTAGAGAACATTATAATCGAGCAAAACTACAATCTATTTGTGTTATTTATCTATATATCTAAGTTACTTACCACATTTAGGTCAAAAAATATTTCTGCAACTCCAACCATAATATGAAAGTATCATGTCTTTGAATCCAAAAGTCGTCTACCGTAGATTAGAAAAATAATTGAAGCAATATTATATTTATACATTTTTTCTTCAAATCATTTCTTGAAAAAGATATATCAAACAAAAAATTTGAGCTAACAAATGAAACTCAAATGTTAACTAACTAATTGATGTGACATTGTTTATGGTCGGTGTTGATGTGAGATTATTTATGGTTAGTTTTGACCTAGCGGAAATGCCTTTAGAATGAATAGAAATTTCTTACCAATGAGTAAGAAATTAACATTTCTAAAAGATAAGTGTGCTATACTAAACGCTTTTGTGATGGTAAGTTCCACTCTGCAAATCTTTTTCATATGACAAATGTTTAGGAACCCAATGGGAACTCAAATTCTTAGCTAAAATGGAAAGAATTGAGCACATTAAAGCTTAACTAAATTTGATAGAAGATGTGGTGTTACTTCTTTTTATGCTTTAACTTTAAAAAATATTGTTGATAAATTCATGATCATATTATCCTAAGGATTTTCAATTCAGCCATTGATTTCTTATGCTAAAATAGAAGCATTAAATAAAAAAGAAATTATTCAAAGCTCTTATAACAATCAAGTTCTCTTGAATTGATCATGAAATGAAGTTAAAAAAAGTGTTAGTTACCTTGAACTGATTTAGCAGGGATGTCTACGGCAAACTAATTAAAAGGAGAAGCCATCACATCATAACATAAATGTCCAATAAATGATATCCTCATGCAAACATAAAACTTACACTATGACTTATTTTACTTGTGATTTGTGAATAACTTCCATAATGGTGCAAAATGCTACATAATTAAAATATTGCAAAAATCAAAACATAATATTTGGGTAATATGAATTCAAGAGAATCATACCAAAGTTAGGATGGCACCCGACCAGGGAGGGGCGAGGATAAGTATCCTTTGAACTTGCCCTAACTCCTCGCTCCTGCCCCTTGTCCCCGATCCCGATCCTCGAGGTAGAGACAATTGGGTTCCCATCTCCGTTTCCCATATCCCTACGAGCCTTGGATCCTTGAAAACAAATATTTTTTTATATTAGTTGATAATAATAATAATAGTTTTTAATATTTTATTTATAGTAAATAAAAAAAATATTTGATTATTATTAACAAAAAATATTAATATTATTTAATAAATTATTTAAAAATAATTGCATATTACATAATATTTAAAATATTTATTTAATAAATAAGAATATGGTGGGACAGGGTTCTTCGCAAGGCAAGGGAGGTAATCCTTCATCTTGCCCCTGATCGTGTGATGGGAGCAGATTTCTCGCAGTCCCCATCCCTCCAGGGATAAAGTTCCCCCAAAATCAGGGCCTGAACAGAAAATCCCCATGGGGATACCTAAATTTTGAGGAATTTTTCCATCCCTAACCCAAGCTGAATTTTTCACATTATGTAAGTAAAGGTCACAATATCTTCAAGCCTCTTAGGTTAAAGGATATCAAACTTCACATTTTTTTAATATGACAAAGGATGAACTACAAGGCCGAAAATCATATCAACATCAAAGCCATAAAAAATTGTATCGATTGAGTGATTGCTTGTGATTTTTCTATTATGGAGATTTCCTTTTTTCTATTTGATAGAAAATTTGGGTCCACTAAACAATTATTTTAGTTGTAATTTTTTCATATATTTCTTATATTAAGAAATATCAATATTTTAGAAAAGAGCATTTCTGAATGAAATCTTTTTAACCATTAATTAAAAGAGAATAGCTACAATAATTAAATTTGAATATAACATTGATGGATAAACCCCCCGCTCCCCGTAGGGTCCCGTATCCCTACGACTACGAGCCTTGGA
The DNA here is from genome assembly GCA_001647135.1 of Pontederia paniculata. Lineage (NCBI taxonomy): Eukaryota > Viridiplantae > Streptophyta > Magnoliopsida > Commelinales > Pontederiaceae > Pontederia > Pontederia paniculata. The sequence continues at coordinate 5,953 of LTAE01010237.1, forward strand.
TCCTTGAAAATAAAAAATATATATTAATTGATAATAATTATAATTTTTATCTCTTATTTAACAATGTGAATCATTTAAAATAGTTATTTTGATTATTAATAATGAAAAGTATTGATATTTCTTTTAGTTAATTATTTAAAACAATTTTATATTATATAATATTTGAAATATTTAATTAATAAATAAGTATATAGTGAGGCAGGGTTCCTCGTAAGGCGAAGGAGGTGAATCCCTGACCGTGAGATGGGGGAGATTTCTCGCACTCCCCATCATTGCACAGATAAAATTGTTGTTGCTATTCTCTTCTAATTAATAGTTAAAAAGAGTTCCTTCAAAAATTTATCTCTGCTAAAATATAGTTATTTCTTAATATAAGAATTATATGAAAAACAATTACAACTAAAATAATTATTTATTGGACCAAAATTTTCTTTCAAATAAAATTTGAATATATCATGTGATGGATAACCCCCCGCTCCTAGTGGGGCCCATATCCGTACGAACCTTAGACCCTTGAAAATAAATAAATGTTTTATTAGTTAACAATAATAATAATTTTTAATCTTTTTATTTAACGATTTTAATCAATAAAAATAGTTATTTTGATTATTAATAAGGAAAATTATTAATATTATTTTAATTAATTATTTAAAAATAATTACATATTATATAATATTTGAAATATTCATTTAATAAAAAAGAATATGGCGGTAATGGGTTCCTCGCGAGGCGAGGGAGGTAATCCATTATCCTACCTGAGGGTTTCTCGGAGTCTCCGTCCCTTCAAGGATAAAATTCTTCGAAATCGGGGCATGAGCAGGGGAATCCCCAAATTTTAAGAAAATTTTCCATCCCTAATCCAAGCTGACTTTTTCGTATTATTTAAGTAAATGTCACAAGATCTTTAAGCCTCTTAGGTTGAAGGATGTTAAACTTCACATTATTTGGATATGAAAAAGGATGAATTACAAGGTTGAAAATCATATCAACATAAAAAGTAATAACAAATTTGTACAGATTGAGTGGTTTCTTGTGATTATTCTATTATGGAGTTTTTCTAATGTTTTTATATTTGATAAAAAAATTGGTCCACTAAAGAAATATTTTAGTTGTAATTTTTTTCATATAATTCTTATATTAAGGAATCTCAATATTTTAGTAAAGATAATTTTTGAAGGAAATCTTTTTAACCATTAATTAGAAGAGAATATCTACAATAATTAAATTTGAATATATCATGTGACGGATAACCCTTTGCTCCCCGTAGGGCCCCCTCGTATCCCTACGAGCCCTAGATCCTCGAAAATAAATATTTTTTAATATTAATTAATAATAAAAATAATAATTTTTAGTCATTTATTTAACAAAGTTAACAAATAAAAATAGTTATTTTGATTATTGATAAAGAAAGTACTAGTATTCTTTTAATTAATTGTTTAAAAACTTGCATATTATATAATATTTGAAATATTCATTTAATAAATAAGAATATGGCGGGTTAGGGTTCCTCACAAGGTGAAAGAGGTAATCCTCGATCCTATCCCTGATCGTGCGATGGGAGAAGATTTCTCGCAATCTCCATCCCTACAAGGACAAAATTCCTCGAAATCATAGCCTAAACAGGGAATCCCTGAATCTTGATGAATTTTCTCATCCTTAAACCAAGCTGAATTTTTCACATTATGTAAGTAAAGGTCATATACGAGACTCTTAGGTTGAAGGATATCAAACTTCACATATTTTGAACATGACAAAGGATGAACTACAAGGCTGAAAATCATATCAATATCAAAGCCATAACAAATTTGTACTGATCGAGTGCTTGCTTATAATTTTTCTATTAAATATGGATATTTCCTAATTATTTTTTATTCGATAGAAATTTTGGTCCACTAAACAATTATTTTAGTTGTAATTTATTTTCATAAAATTATTATATTAAGAAATATTAATATTTTAGCAAAGATAATTTCTAAGGGAAACTTTTTTAACCATTAATTAGAAGAGAATAGCTACAACAATCAAATTTGAATATGTCACGTGATCTATCTCCATTCCCCTATATATATGATTTAATACAAAATGATCAAACTATTGAAGGATGATCCTAGGTTCTATTGGTGGATACCCATTGGCTAAGAGACTTTATAATATTTGTTGGATAATTTACAAATGTAATGTTCTATAATTATATAATGTCATAATTAATCATGTAATTAATTATGTTCACATATTTTTTTTCACATTGAATGTTAACATTATTATGCACATTGCAAGAGGTGCATGGTAATAATTTGCATGGTGAACAGTTGCATCCTTTTGTAGGAAGGGATGTGAAGATGCATCTTTTGAAGAAATGACATAAAACTAGAACATCCTTCAACTTTGTTGTTGTTGTTGTTGTGCCTTGAATTATTATACCATGTACTCAAAATTGTGAAAGAAAAAAATGATAAAAAAAGAGAATCTGTGGCGGTAGCAGAGGGCTTAGACCTTTATAAATTAGAATTAGGGTTTCATGATGTAATCTCTTCTTCTTCATAGTGAAAATATTTGGTGGCGGCTTCCTTTGCCCATGAATGTTTTCCTCTTGTTCACATTGATCAAGCGGGTTTTACCACATTAAAAGACCGTGTGTCAATCTTTCTTTCTCGTTTTATTCATTGTTTTGATTGGTCGATCCCCCATCCTATATTCCCAACAAATTGGTATCAGAGCCCAAGGTTTTTCGCAATCAATTTTTCAACGACGACTACAATGAAATTTGACATCGAGAAGTTTGACGTCAATACAAATTTTAGTCTGTGGCAAGTTCGAATGCTTGCTATTTTGGTTCATAATGGATTGAAGAAGACGTTATCAGAAAAGAAATCCGATATTATGGAGACGTCCGCCTGGGAGGAACTTGATGAGAAAGCCATGTCTGCAGTCCAGTTATGCCTGACGAACAATGTTCTTCAGGAAGTCCTTGCAGCAAAGACATCGGCAAATCTATGGCTAAAGTTGGAGACTCTGTACATGACAAAAACCTTAGCAAATCTACTTGTGTTGAAGCAGCGACTGTACACTTTTCGTATGACAGAAGGTACATCGATCAACGATTGTACTTTGTTGAAGCAGCGATTGTGTTGAAGCAGATCTCATATTAGTGAGTTCGTTACCCTTATCAACGATTTGAAAAACGTAGATGATAAGATTGATGATGAAGATAAGGCGTTATTGCTTCTATGATCTTTGTCATGTTCATATAAAACTTTTAAAGAAACTATGATCTATGGTAGGGACAAAGTTACTTTTGATGATGTGAAAGGCAGACTTTTGAGTAAGAAAAAACTGGACAATGAATTAGGATCCAGCAGCAAATCAGATGAACATGCCTCAAGTTTGATCGCAAGAGGTAGACATCAAACAAGAAATTTGAATCAAGATAGATCTAGATTTAAATCAAAGCATAGAGATAAAGTCTAAGAAGAAAGGTCATATCAAGGCAGAGTGTTACAAATTGCAAAACAAAAATAAGAAGTTAAATGAGAGCAACGATAAGGGAAATCAGATGCTAGTGTAGCCGAGAGAAAAAATAAATATATTTTGGTTGTGACGATGACTAATAAATCTAGATCTTCAAATGACTGAATTCTCGATTCTGGATGCTCGTATCATATGTGTCCTAATAATGATTGGTTCTCCACATACAAGCCGATTGAAGGTGGAGTTGTCCTTATGGGCAATAATGCAACTTGTAAGATTATTGGTATTGGGTCTATTCAGATTAAGATGTATGATAGAATTATCTGAACCTTAATAGATATCAGACATGTCCTTGATCTGAAAAAGAATCTCATATCTCTGAATGTTTTAGACTCAAATGGTTGCAAAGTTGTTATAGAGTCAAATGAATTGAAGATTTCTTGGGGTGCTCTTTTGCTTGTGAAAGGCTCAAAAAATTGGTAGCTTGTATGTTCTTCTCGGTTCGACTGTAATAGGTTCAATGGTTGTTTCATCATCCATTTCAGAAGAAGATTTTACAAAATTATGGCACATACATTTGTGTCATATTAGTGAGAAGGGCATGCAAGTTCTAAGCAACAGAGGGCTCCTTCTAGGGTCAAAAGTTGGAAAGTTGAAATTATGTGAACATTGTATTTTCGGAAAGCAAAAGAGAGTCAATTTTAATTCTACAATTTATAGGATGAAGGGAACCCTGGATTACATCCATTCATATATATGAAATCTTTCTCAAGTTCCTTCAATGGGAGATACCAGATATTTGCCTATATTTATTTATGACTTCTCTAGAAAAGTTTGGGTCTACTTCCTGAAATATAAAGATGACATCTTTGATGCATTTAAGTCATAAAAAAACTTTGTTAGAAAAATAAACTGAAAAAGTTGTTAAGAGACTGAGAACAGATAATGGACTGAAATTTTGTGNGCTTTGAAGAAGGTGGAGTTGGAACTTATCAATTCCTCTAATGAAAATAAAGATGTTCAAACTAGATATCTTGCTCCTGAAGTTCAAGCTTCTTCTGAGGCTCAACAACAATATATATTGGCTCATGACAGACAGAGGAGAGAAAAAAGGCACCACAAAGATTGAATTTTGAAGACTTGGTAACTTATGCTTTAAGTGTTGCTGAAAATATTGAATTTCCGGATCCTTCCACATATAAAGAAGCAATGCAAGCTCCATATTACACCAGATAGGTAACCGCTGTGCAAGAGGAGATGGAGTCTCTACAAAAGAATGACACTTGGACGCTTGTGAAACCACTGATTAATAAGAAGATTCTTGACTGCAAATGGGTGTTTAAGAAGAAGGAATGACTTAGTAATAAAGACACTAAGTACAAGGCAAGGTTGGTTGCACAAGGTTACAGTTAGGTGGAGGGAGTTAATTTTCATGATGTGTTCTTTTCAGTTGTAAAACATACTTCAATTCGTACTTTATTTGCTATTGTTGCTATGCATAATCTTGAACTTGAGCAACTAGATGTAAAGATAACTTTCCTGCATGGTGATCTTGAAGAGAATATATACATGGAGCAACTAGAGGGTTTCCATGTTGAAGGTAAAGAATGTCATGTATGGCATATTAAGAAGTCTTTGTATGGACTTGAACAATATTCTCGCCAATGGTATAAAAGGTTTGACTCATTTATGTTGAGCATTGGTTTTATGAGAAGTAAGTATGATAGTTGTGTTTATTTGCATCAGTTTGTTGATAGATCTCTCATCTATTTGTTGTTTTATGTTGATGACATATTGATTGCATCTAAGAGTACTGAAATCAACAGTTTGAAAGGAGTATATCTGAAATCAAGAGCCCATTTTCCTTTCAACCCCGATTTGGGGTTGAAAGGAGGGGAAATAAATATTAAAACTATCATTGCCAATTTTAACCCTATATAATTAAATTTATAAATACACATATTAGGATATATTAGTCCAACAACAATTATCATTCCCTTCCATTCCCTTTAATTATGTTATTCAAACAAGGTTAACTCTTTTACCTCCTTTCTCTTTCATTATCTTTCCCCTAGTTTCCATTCCCCTTCGTTACCTTTCCTTCCCCTTAAAGATAGTTCAACCAAACAAACCCTAAATTAAGTTTTGAGTTTGATATAAATGATCTTGGAGCTGCTAAGAAAATCTTGGAGATGAAGATCTCTAGAGATAGACACTCAGGAAGACTTTTTTCTCTCTAAGCAAAAATAAATTGAAAAAGTCTTGGAGCAATTTGGAATGCGTGATGCAAAGTCAGTTAGCACCCCTATTGCAGCACACTTCATACTCTATGCTTCATATTCTCCACAATCAGATTATGACATTCTCTAGCGTAGTTGGTAGTATTATGTATGATACGGTTTGTACTCGCTCAGATATATCTCATTCAATTAGTGTTGTTAGTAGATATATGTCTAATCCAGGGAAGATGCACTAGCAAGTAGTTAAGTGGATTTTACGATGTCTAAGAGACACTTCTGAAGCATGTTTAGAATTTGGTAAGAGTATAGTTGGTCTGATTGATTATACTGATTCAGATTTTACAGGAAATTTGGATAGAAGAAGATCTCTCATAGGTTATGTTTTTACTATTGGTGATTGTGTTGTTAGTTGGAAAGCTATTTTGCAGGACACAATAATATTATCCACCACCGAAGCAGAGTATATGATTGTTACTGAAGCTGTAAAGGAAGTCATATGGTTGAGAGTATTAGTTGGAGAATTCAATATGAATGGGAAAGCTACTAGCATATACTGTGATAGTCAAAGTGCAATACACCTTACAAAAGATCAGATGCATCATGAAAGGGCAAAACATATTGATGTGATATATCATTTTGTTTATGATGTAGTGCAAAAGAAAGATGTTCAAGTTCAGAAGATCAACACTCATGACAATCCTGCAAACATGTTGACAAAGAGCTTACCTATTGCCAAGTTTGAATTATGCTCGGACTTGATTGACATCTCACAAAGAGGAAGTTAGAACCATCAGAGCCATTTGGCAAAGGAGGATATGATGAGTTTTCTTTTTATTTTGAGAGTTATGTAAAATTCAAGTCAAGTTGGAGATTTGTTGTTATGCCTTGAATTATTATACCTTGTACTCAAAATTGTGAACGAAAAAAATTGAGAAAAAAGGGAATATGTGGGGTAGCAGAGGGTTTGGCTGTTATAAATATGGGTAAAGTTTTATGATGTACTATCTTCTTCTTGATAGTGAAAACTCTTTGGTGATAGCCTCCTTTGCTCGTGGATGTTATCCTTTTGTTCACATTGATCAAGAGGATTTTACCACGTTAAAAGTCTGTGTGTCAATCTTTCTTTCTCATTTTCTTCGTTGTTTTGATTCTTGGTCGATCCCTCGCCCTATATTCCAACCATTCGTGCTATTGTGTGAGTCCAAGAAAAAAGAAGATAACTTTCAAAAGATATTTATAAGAGGAATTTTCTTAATATTGCTAAGTAAAAAAAAAAAGATTCTAGAATGCCATCTATCTTGTGAGAGTATCATCATTTACCATGTACCAACTAAATGAATGGACGAATATCTCTCCAATCACAACAACCTATAGTGTCGTGAAGCAGTTTAGTCATTAATGATTTTGGTCTTCTTAAATTTCCTTAACAATTTTAAAGAGAGATATTTCAAGGAGTATTAAGATAAAAATATTAAGTTCAAAGGCATCTATCAAGAATTAGCACTTAAAATAATTTTGTGCCTATTCAATGGAAACACTTCTTGATTTATTCGATATTGATAATGTAATTGAAGGTATTTATATTTATAGACGGACCTACATTCATGGTAAGGGGTGGGGGCATATGGCCACTAACTTTTTGCTACCCTATTGTAATTAGAGGAATATTAGGGTGCATATACAAAAATTGTATGCACCATGCGAGCAATCATTCTGGAGTGCTGGATTGATCGGGCTTTGGTTTGACGCTCCAAATTAAACAGAACTGATTTATTAGTTAATCCATTAAATAAACCTAGATCACTTCTTACTCCCCAACCCCCCCCAAAAAAAAGAAGGACGACTCTCTTCTTCCCCCCACCCCCCAAAAAAAAAAGAATGACGATGCCTCCGACGTCTTGCCGATGGTTGATCGTGTCTTCTCTCTCCTACCAATCGGTCGCTGGTAAGTTTTCTTTCGCTCTCTCCTTTCTTTTGCTCATCCCTCTCTCTTTCTCTCCAAAAAACTTTGAAGCCGCCGCCGCTGGTAAAAAGAAAAATTGTGCACATTAAGCTCTAGTGTTTTCCAAAATTTGTTAATTTAAATGTTAATTTTGGGTTTAGGCTGATATTTGCTATTGATTTTTGCTCTTTTCTTCCTCCAAAAAAGAACGACAATGCCTCCTGCCTCCGACGCCTTGCCGCTTGTCGATCGCGTCTTCTCTCTCCTGTCGGTCGATCGTCGGTAATTTTTCTTTTGCTCATCCCTTTCTTTCGCTCATCCATCTCTCTTCCTCTAAAAAAAATTGGTCATTGTTGCTGGTAAACAAAATAAATTTGTGCACATTAAGCTCTAGTGTTTTCCAGAATTTGTTAAGAACAAAATTTGTTAATTTAAGTGTTAGTTTTGGATTTATGATGATATTTTCTATTGATTTTTGTTATATTGTGCACACTATTAATTTCTTCTTGGAAACTGAAATATTTCAACTAATTTATGACTTTTAGGTGAAATAAGATTCACAAGTTTTAGTTATTTACTGTTATTACAAGAAAATATCTTAATTTAAGTGTTAATTTTTTTCAAAGAACCCTAATCTTCTGTAGACTAAATTTTGAAAAAGAATTCCAAAAATCTTCAGTGGACTATTTTTCCATAAAGCTTGAAGTGAGAAAATTCAACTATTATCTCTTTTTTTTAGTGTAAATTAATGGGATGGAAGTCCATATTCAATGTTTTTTTGGAGATGTTATAGCTTTAAGAGATCCTCTAAAAGGCTCTAATGATTTTTTTGGTGTGATGATCTTATTGTTTCTTGAACAAAAGATTTCTGTCAAAATTTTGGTCAACAATATGAGCAATGATATGAATACACCTCAAACCCGGGATTGTCAAGATCAAATTGATGAAACAATGAATTATTTGCAAAGATACTTCCTTACTTCTTGCAATTTTTTTAACAAATATAACATCATTATTTCAATTTTCTTTTGTATAGTGTACATGACATTGAAAAATGTATTAATTGTGAGATGGAAGATGACATTTATTGAACATATTTTTAGCCCAGTGACCATTTGGAATGCCATAAGATTGCTTCAAAGTAGCTCATTTCTCTTCGCATTCTATAATGCTCGTTGATGCATGGATCCACTTCTTAAAGTCTTTCATAAAGTTACCCTTTGCAGATAATTTGCATGTATTAATCACCACATGTTTTAATATATGCCAAATGCAAAAACGATGTCTTGTGTTTGGGAAGACTTTATGGATAGCGTTTTCCATAGCAATATCTTGGTCTCTAATAATACATACGAGCTCTTTTTCTCTCGTTCAATTTAACCATGTTTGAAACAACCAAATAAATGTATCTTCTATCTCATCGGCAAGTAATGCACATCCAAACAAAATAGATTGCATAGGGTGATTAACCCCTGTAAAAGGTGCGAATGGCATGCAAAACTTGTTAGTTCTATATGTTGTGTCAAAAACCACAACATCTCCAAAAGTCGCATAATTATCTCTCTATCTATTATCTGCTCCAAAACACATTTCTTGCGGTATTATTTTCATCCATCACCATTTCGAAACAAAATTCCACATCATCTTCTTTCTTATGCTTGAAAAAAGCAATCACACCCATGCATTCTCTACCGACATTATTTTGTCTCATTGAGTTCAAATGATTTATAACTCTTGCGGTGTAACTGATGGAGCATAAGAGATATTGAGAAGCTTTGAAATATTAGAAGCACCCCAACTCCATGAAATTCCATAATGAGATTTTTAGAAGTATCACATAAGTTATAATGTGATCTCAATTTTATAACCTCCGTAGGAATGGCTGACAAATGTTTATGTTCTTCACGAAATATTTTTAAAATCCACTTTTTATCCTTTCTTTCGTCGATAAATAACTGAGCTTCACAACCAGTTCGTACTTCTCTCCTTTGTTTCACATCACTTCCAACATTTCGATTAATATCCTTATAACCTTCCTTCGAACAAACAAACAATCTACTTGAGAGTTTTATTTTTTCATTGGCCTTAACAAGAAAAAGACTTTCATATAGAGAATCCAAATGTTCTAGCATATAAATTATAATATCTATATGCTTCATCATCTGAATGAAATATCATTCCAACAAATGGCTTGCCACACTGTTTGTGATTCTCATCTCTATCTTCCATCTCATAACTAATACATTTTTCAATGTCATGCACACTATGCATTTTTTTTTAAATAATGATGTTATATTTGTTAAAAAATTGTAAGAAGTAAGGATGTACCTTTGCAAAGAATTTATTGTTTCATCTTATGACAAAGCCCTTAATTGTCGCCACGAAGCAGAGGAACATGAAGATTTTAAGAATCTGCACTTGGAACATGCCTTAAGTTCAAAAAATTTATTGGAAGCACATGCGAGAAAAGGTATATACAGAAAAAATATTTTTTAAATTCTAGGACTTCAAAAGTATCAATGACTTTTGAGCCCAAAAAATTTCCAAAGATGTTAATCAAGTTGTATACTATGTGGTAATGGAAAATGATGATCAAAGAAATATTGTGGAGCATAGCAATAATGAAACTATTTTCGATAAGGTGTTCGTGCAAAAAATTTGAACAAGAAGGATTATTTTGTGTCCACATATTGAATGTTCTCAATAACAAGAAAGGGATAACAAAATTATTAGAGAAATACATTCTTCATTCTTGGACGATTGATGCTCGATATTTGAAGGCATGCTTGGTTCCTCACCAAGCAAGTACTTCCACAAATGGAAAACAACCTATGATTAATCTAAAAAAATAGGCTTGGCGAAGAAATATTTGAAGAGTTAATAATTTTGGATTGCGTTCGGATGATCATCTAAATTTTAGATTGTGTATTATAAATGAAGTTCTCCAAAAATTTGAAGCTTTTAAAGCTGTGGATACACATCAAATTGTTGATGCGCCTGCAACATTAACTCAAAATCCACAAAAGTTAGAGATTATTAATGACCCGACATGTGTGAAATCGAAAGAAAGACAAAAAAATTATTTTAATTACTATTTTTTGGTTAACTTTATGATAATTTAGTTCTTAAATTTTTGTTGTACCTATAAATTTATTACGATAATGAAAATTATGATTGATGACACTGTTGAGCATTTTGATTATGCAAATCTATTTTATTTTATGTTCTCATAATATAACTATTTTTATGTCTATGATTGATAAACAATTTGTAAATAGAAAGGCCACATTTATTCTTTAGAAGCTTTCTACCATGACCAATAAAAATACAAACTTAAGATATAATAAAATAAGATAGCTTCTATCAATTCATTATTTTTTATTTATTTTTATTAAAAATGTTAAAAAAATGAAATACTTTCACGATTTAAGAGATTGATATGTTCTTTTATTATTATTTTTCAACAATATTATTATTAAAAATATACTTATATTATTTTAAAATATTATTTTGTAGCTTATTATGTCTTGCCCCCCCCCCCCCCA
>LTAE01010238.1:0-17147 GCA_001647135.1 Pontederia paniculata
GAGTAAGAATTTTTATACACCAATTAACCCCCCCCCCTCTTGGTGCCATCCAGATCCTACATATCTCGTTGATTGTCGGGTCAGAGCATGGCTGGAGCAGTGTCAATAGAGGAAGAGGAAAAGAAATGATGGTCGATGGAGAGAAGGAAGAAGAAGATGTCATCATGAAGAAAGAATGTGGAAAGAAAGGGGGTCACGACTGGGTTTTAGAAAAGTGATGGGCGTGATTTTCACACGTATGATTTGATGATGTGGTGGTTGGTGAACAGTCGGGTCGGATTTAATGCCCAACAGTCGGTCAAAGTCTAATCATGGCCCATGACGCAGGTGTCACGACTGTGATGGATGGACTTTTACGCGTAAAAACCGTGTCACGGGTGTGATGAATGGTTCACGATATCATGTCACAGGCCGTCACTCAAATGTCACGGTCGTGATAGTTAAGGAATACGTGTGAAAGGGCATCATTGGTGTGAGGTAACGGGTCACGGGTATAGGACACAACCGTGATGGTCATGAATACGCACGAACTCCGCTGACGTTCGTTTTGTGCATGTTCACGCCCGTAACAAAGAGGACACGATCCGTGACGGGTAATTAATGTGGAAGTTCGCATCATGAGTGTGCATGTTCATTCACGACCCTGATAAAGTGATCACGAGTCATGATGGTTAATTCAAGATTAGGTCATGTGAGGTGTGTGTGCTCACTCTCGTGACCAGGCGTCACAATGATGACTTTGGCAAGACCGTGATATCAATGAGGGATTGGTGTCACATGGCGCATGTGACCGTGACCAGGTATCAATTTCAGGTTGACAATTGCTCACAGTTGTGACCAGTTTGTCACGCCGGTGACGGGTTTGATTCGTACGACTCATAGTAGTGACCAGTTGTCAGGACTTGTGAGGTGTGTGCTGGCCCACGACCTTATGTGTATCACAACCGTGACCAGGGTGTCATGGCTCGTGATTCGACGAGTCATGCATGTGCCGCAGACGCCATGCAAGAATTGTTTTAGCATATGAGACACGACCCATGACTAATGTGTCACAGTCGTGACCGAACATCAGATTTTGACCTTTTTGAGGGGAAAAAATATTTTCAGGTGGATGACTCTTTCAACTATTTTCTACTCACTTTTAGGCTCATCCTTTCTTCAAGAGACTCTGTAACTAAAATAAACCCTTCACAAACTAAGATTTCAGAGACAAAAACTCACATAGACCATATTTCAAAAAATTGTTCGTGATGTTAGAGTTTCACTCTAGAACTCATAGACTAGGATGCAGAAGAACATTAAAACTCATACACTATTACTCTAAAACTCTTGGACTAGAATATAAACATGTTAAATATTACAAAAGATTATTTCTAGGACTCGTAGACCATTATTAAAAAAAACACTACAACAACTTCAAGACTCAGACCAGATTATAAATATACTAGAGACTCAAGGCAACAATTCCAAGACTCATGAACTAGAAATCAGACATTAATATACCAACAATTTATACTTCAAGGCCCATAGACCAAAATAAAAAAAAAACACTAGAACTTCTAGACTAAAATTCGTACATGCAAGAAACTTTCGAAAATAACTTTAAAACTCAAGAAACTAAGGGATAGTCCATGTACAAAAAAATTAATTTATAGTCATTACCTTGACTTTACCTTAGCCTGATTGGGTTGATTGGGTGTTGGCCTGTCCTTCGGGTTCTTCTCGGTGTTGCTGGGAGGGCTCCAGGTGCATGTCCTGCAATAATATTTGCTAGCTGACCTATTTGCACTTCAATGTTATAGATTGATGAGTCGTGGCTTGTAATCTTGGCTTCCCTGGTACTCATGAATTATGTCAACTTTTCTTCCATGTTACTTTTTAGCTCAGCAGGTGTTTGATGACAGGAAAAGTTATATCCAAAAAGTTGGACCCAATCTCTTAAGCCAAAAACCCTATTTTTGCAACTACTGATTTATATTCATTTTTTATGTTTTTAAATATTCAGCATCTTTATATTTGAATTATAAAATTTTGAACTAATTTGAGAGGGATTATAGCAAACTTTTCTGATTTATGCAGTTTGAGCATTTAAAATTCAAATTCTTTTCTGTCTCAATTGGGGAACAAGATAACTGTGAGCATGGATTTTGTGAAGTGTACCCCTCACCTAACCGAGATTCAAGTGTTCTGAAATCTCAATTCCTCCTATTTTGATTAAAATATTCACAAACGTTGATGGTATATTTGATCAAGAAGTATATAATTTTGAGAAAAAAAATATAAAAATATTTTCCAAGAATTGGTAATTCAATATTAAGGTCAAAAATCTATCAGATTAATTTATTTTTAAAAAAATATTACTTGACTAATTCTCTCAATATCATAGTGTTCACATAACTCGAATAATTATTAAATTTATTTGTCGGAACTAAATTTATATAAAAATACAAATTGTGTAAAAATATAGACAAATGTGAAAGAGTAATTAATAGAAAAAGTTCATTTGCGATTTTGGGCCGTCAAATAAAAATCTAGAAATGTTTTCCCCAGAAATAGTATTCAATATTCTTAATAAAAATATACCAAATTAACCATTCTTTAAAAAGTATTAATACTTGAGTAACCCACGAAATGAATTAATGGACCATTTGAACCAAAAGTTCATAACTATTTGCGGTTTTGGGCCATCAAATAAAAATCCAAATCATAAAAAAAGTTCTTGTTCCAAAAGAAAAGAAAAAAAAAACAAGAAAAGAAAAGGACACTTCCTTGCATTGTTGCATACAACGAGGTCCTTCTGCTGCGCTTCCATGGATGCTCCGAAGCAGATTCCTCTTCCATCAGCGGCAGCAGCAGCTGTTTCATTGGTAACAACACAACTACATGCAAGTCATTCATCACTCTGCAATGGCATTGCCAATGCACTTTCTGAAACATTATCTCGATTCTGCAGGAAAAAAAAATAAGCTGAGAAACTTGTTCTTTTTTTTTTTTTTGGTATATAATACAACTGTGGATGACAGTGGATGGCTGCATGGTGATGATTCTTCTGTAAGGGAAAGGGAGCAATAAACTTGCTCTGAAACTGCAGGGAATACATGTTTCAGGAGTAACTTTGAAACTGAGCATTGGATGATGTCCAAATAGTGTCTGCTACATATTATTTTATCTGTGTGCCATGAGCATGTATTGACGTAGGGAGAAAATGTTACAGAACTGCAAACAAGGTTTTATTTGAACTTAATACCATTATTTTATCCATTCATTAGATTGCACTCTATATGACATTGTATTCAAAGAGAATGATTAAGAAATCACACAGCTTGATTTTTTATATGAACTTGATACCATTGGCAGGAGATTCAGGATCAGCAGAGAGAACAACAGGATGTGAATCGTCTTCAGCGTCTACCACCTCTTGAGTATGACAGGATGAACAGAGATCAAAGGCTTGCATTCATCCGGTGGTATCAGCAGACGCCGGTGTGCGCGGAGATATTCAAAAGATATCCAAAGGACTTCCTAGAGGGCATTTTCACTGCTTATCCTACAGAAGAGCCTGCTGATACCCGGCTGAAGGAATCACTTGTAAGAATCTTCAAATCGTACTTGCAGCAAACATGGTCCTCCCAAGGCAAACAACCGCCGCAACCAGCTTCCTACTTCTTGTTACATAAGAGGTTCTCTAGCTTAATTGATCAAGGCATTTATCTGCCAAACCACTTGAATATGGTTCCGGAATTGCTATTCAGTCTGCAAGAAGTCAATCAAATTAACACTCAAGGTCTTAAATCTATCGTAACTGCTGTTGGCTCAGAAGGACTGCATTTCCATGAAGTAGGAACACTACATCCCAATGATAAAAAGACATTGTATATTTATCTGAGACAAAATGGCAGTCACTTTCATTGTGCCAATACAGAATTCATGGAGCAAGAAACCACCGAGGTCTGGTTCCGAAGAGCGAAAGAAGGGATACCGCATTTCATTTTCTGTTCAGCAGACTCAGCAAGAATTCCTCTACTCCCACTCCCCTTAAGCAAACCTGGAGAAACTGAATTAGTTCTTGAACTCAGCCGTCTCGAAGCATTGCCAGCTTTGCATCTTGAAAGATTTACGGCGGAACTCAAGAATGATTTCTACCAATGGCTATTGACAAAGGACAAGCTTCAGATAAGAGATGGTGATCAAGATAGTTTGAATCTTGCAGCATATCTCTACCAGTTGTGTTCAAATGATTTTCGCATTGCCAACCCCAAAATTCCAAGAGATGAACTTGTTCGCTTATATGAGGAGTACGTCCAGGAGAGGTGGAGTATACCATTAAAACAGCTCCCAGAACCACGATCCGTCTATCTGTTTGAGAAGTTTTTTAACCCAGCAGACTGTTTATGGATATGGCTTCCACCAGAACTAATGCAGCAAGCTGAATCACTTGTTCTGAGCACAGAAGAATGCAACCAACTAGCTTGCACAAAAATTCTCTTTGTTACGCTAAGTATAACCACTTATACATTGATCAAATTTGAGAAACAAGCACTGCTGGAAAAAGAAGGAAAAAAGTTCAAGATAAATTGCTTTGACAAACAATACAATGATATTTTCAGTCATCTGTCCTCAGAGGAAAACTTTGAAGTTTGGTTCATCAGGACTCTAAATAATAAGCCAAAGTTCATCATCAAACCTGTAGAAATCAGGTAACTTATCATTGAAATTACATATAAGGCAATCTTTTAGTTGGACACTTGCACATTTTATTCACCTTCATACATAATTAAGAAAACTACTTCACTGGGATCCTTAAACTGCAATGATCAAAGTTGCATACCATTTGTCGTAATGATGAATATTAAAAGTTTCTTATGTATATTAATGGCATTCATTTGCTAATTCCTTACCCTGCTCTCTTATTCTATTTACTATAAAGGCCATGAGATCAAAATGAGAGGTGTAGAAAGCCAACTATGAAGGACGAAACAGGTATTTGTCTTCCTATTTCCATAGATACCATGCTACATAAGTACATTAACTAATAACATACATTCTCAATTTAGTAGAGTTTTGTTCTGGGAATCAGGGAAGACATTGTATTACATGTTCATTTTGATAAATGTTGCTATATAAGTACATTAATCCGATTGAAACTACTGAACATTTGCATCGTTGGTCATCCAAAAGCATTCAGTAGATTAATATCACCAAGTGAAAACTATTGTGCTTTCTAAGATTGGAAGTCTTCTTAGAGATTGACACATAGCATCGTCGTGTTTGCATTATTTATGATATAACCATGTTTAATATTTAGTGAAAGCAAATTTTGGTGCGAGAAATTCCTAAATTATCATTCACCGTATCTGACTTTGGATTAGCATTCTCAGTGACAAAAAAGACTATTAGCAATTTTCCATTTATGTAAGTGTCCATTTCTTGTTGGGAGTATGATGGACCAGAATGCAATTTGTAATTTCGTTGAATCATGGTTACTGGCATAGAATTTGATAACTCAGCATTAATATTCCTAAAACTAGGGAAATTAAGCCCCAAAATAGACATTTGAGGATTGAATAGACTTTAATATGTCTTAGCAGTGAAGAGAAAGGAAGTCCAGAGCATAAGCAATTGATATATGAGGCAGAAACCATTTCAAATAATCTAACTGTTTGACATACCCATATTCAATAGAACTATAATGTTCCAAAATTGGATGTGGTGAAACAGAATGAAGCGATCAGTTTCTTCTTATGATATGGGCACCAAGAAACAAGCACTTCAGAAAGTGACTGTTGTTTGAATGATGAATTTAGATATACAAACTTATTGCTTAAGAGTTGAGATCTATTACCGTTAACTGTGAACAGGATTAGGTTATGCAAGTTAAAATAGCATGACATCTTACTGACCTAGTAAGATGACATATAAAAACTTGACAGTTGTTATTTTCTATCTTTCAGCATCTAAAAATGGTTTCAAACATCAATGCTTTCGGTTTGTAGTATTAAAGTGTGTTATCTCATTCAAGCAGTCTACTGTTCTCTTACACAAAAACATATCTATTGTGCAAAACAGGTTCAGTACTTTCTTGAGCATCGCTGTTGAAGATATGTTCATGTTCCTATGTACAGGTGTGAAATTCTACTTGGAGTAGCATCATTGCCACATGGTTATCTTACTGTTTCTGCTGATTTTGAATTGTTGGTGAACTAAAATACTATGTCAATTCAGATGTTGCAAGACTTTTTTTCTTCTAAGAAACCTTTTTTATTTTAAATCCATAACAACAAAATCATTATACCCACCCTTTCCACAAATAAAAAATTTAGGTTCAAGAAATATGCACATCACTAAATATTGAATTTTTTTAATCAAAATACAAAGAGCACAGATCATTATACACTTTCCCAAAGGATACGAATTCATCGATAAAACAAAATATTGCACAACAGGAAATTATAGATACGATCCTGTCAAGCAAGCAATAGGCCTTAAAAAGAAGAAAAAAATAAAGAAGAAGAAGGAGATCAAACACAATCTTACAGTTTGATGATTCGTGTGCTCCAGCATCTGAACTATATCACTTTTTTTTTTATAACACTTTGACAAGAGCAGGAGGAAGAGAAGCAACATAACATAGGCAAGAAAATATAAGTCATTAGTCACCATCGTGTACATTTCATAATAAAAATATTTAAATAAATCAGACAGTATATTAACTATATTACTTTTTAAATAATAATCATCATAATAAATTTACCAATTGATATTTGATCTAAAGTTAATTAGTTATCTTAGATCTAATCATACTTTTTCACTCATAATAATAATAATAATAATAATAATAATAATAATAATAATAATAATAATAATAATTTGCAAATTCTTTTGCCATGCGCATAAGTGAGATAAGCTTTTTTTCTTTTCCTTTCTTTTTCTATTTGTTGTTGTGTAAATAAATAAAAATTCCAAAAAATTAAATTAAAAAAAAACAAAGGATTACAATAAACATATCTCCGGGAGTAGAAGCGGGTAATCCGAGACATTTTGTTAAGTCTAACGTCAAATTTGCATTAGGTAATAAAATTCCAGCACAATTTTGCTAAGTCTAACACATGCCTGGATAATATTATATTTTTTTTTCAACTTTTAAGAAAAATATGATGGTAAAACTAAAACAAAGTATCTTACTTCAATTTTTTACGTCTAAAATATTCTTAAGATGTTTGGCTATAATTATAAAAGAACTAAGACCTCCGATATGGTCTTTGACAAATCTTAAGATTAGTGTCTTAAATTGATTGATTCAATAATTTAGCGAATTATATTTTTGAAGAAAGCCTTTTTAAGATTAAAGTGTAATTTAGAGACTATTGAAAAAATCTATTTCTATGATTTTTATCTTAAATAGTTAATGAAAAATAAATTTATTTAATATAATTAAAATGAAATATATGTTTGACGGTAATAACAATGAATTTAATATTTCAAATTATGCATATTATTTCTTTTTTATCTCAATTTGGATTAATTAAGTTGGAATTGGAAAAGAAATAAACTAAAAAAATTGGTGGGCCTCGAAAAAAAAGAGTACGAGAATTCCGACATGTTTCTAATCTTATTATTATTATTATTATTATTATTATTATTATTATTATTATTATTATTATTATTATTAAATAATCAAATAAAAAAGGCATTGGAAAAGGCACGCTGTGGTCGTTGTTTCGTGCACATCTTAACACATTCCCCAAACTCCAAAAATATTCCGCAGGCACACGGTACCGGACCCTTCTCTTCACGTTTGACGATAAATTTAAGTACACAAAAAATTAATAATTTTATTTTAATAGTATTTGATAATTTTTTTCTTATAATTTATAATTTAATATTTTTAATTTTATTTCAAGCGATTGAGAGTATTTAATAGATCAGATTCAGATGGATCTCATCATTCAAATCAATTAAATTTTAATTGGATTGGTTCGAATTGTTAGTTAGATCAAACTTTAAATCGGGTAAGAATTTAATTTTTCAAACTCGACTAATCTAACTTAACTTGTTGACCCGAATTTTATATATTTTTATTAAAATTAAATAATTTGATTTAGATAAAAACTTTATGTTTCTTTATATTTAAAATATATGAAATCTAATACTTCATATCCTTGAATAATATTACAAACATTTGAAAAACATCAATTTTCTTTTCTAATAATATATTAATATTAAATATTATAAAATTAATTAAAAAATATAAAAAAAATTAATTAAAAATTCGATGACTCGATTTGATCCAACTTGACCCAAAAATATTGGGCCGAGTATAATTTGATAATTAATTTATCATCAATTTAATTAAATTTGATATAATCAAAATTGATCGATATAAATCAAATTTAGTATTGGATCGATTCAAATTTGATCCTTAGACACTCTTATAAATTATTTTTTTCTCTCTCTCTAATTTCACGAAGAGTTGAAAAAAAAAGATTAAGAACTGATGAAAGTAAGGAGTTCCCTGTGTTCTAAGATTGTTGAGGAGAAAAACCAGTAAGAGAGAAGAAGAAAAAGAAAAGCACCGATCATCAAAGAGAAAATAGGAAACAGATTTGGCCGTTTTTTTCTTTCTTTTAATTTTGCCAAGATACTGTTTAATGAATGAATTTGATTATCCTAATAGAGATTATGAATCGAATTGAAATGCTATGATATTGTTTCTAAAAGATAAAATTCAATAATAATACTTTCAAAGAAAGAGATATTTAGATATCTTAAGAGAAGACGAATTGATTAAATTTGATTATTGTTGTTTAATCAAATGAAAATATCGTAAGAGACTTAAATAAAAAGATTAAGTTTAAGTTGTTATCTTATGGAGAAGTATTAAAAGAGTCCTAAAAGTTTAAATAAAAAAAAAACATTATATATAGATCAGATGGAACATGAAAAATCCTCAATCCTCAAATTTAAATTGAACTTATTTTCTGAAGGCTGCAGAGACAAAGCCAGGTACCCTTTTTATTTGCTTTTCTCTCTTTTATTTTTTTTTTCTCTTCTATATTTCTTGGGTTGTAGTAAATATGAATGATATTAGTTTGTTTAAAAAACATATAAAAAGATCGATTCTTTTTTATTTCAATTTTTTCGTTGAGAAAAAAAGATTGATGTTATTGGTGGACTAATTGCTCGTGTTGCGAGTTGTTCATTTTTTCGTGGTTTAAATTTTTGTCAATTTGTTTCCACCATATGACAGATCGTCTAATTAAAGTTTTTTATTTTATTTTTTTTCTTCTATATTTCTTGGGTTGTTGTAAATATGAATAATATTGGTTTGTTAAAAAACATATAAACAGATCGATTCTTTTTTTTATTTATTTTTTCGGTGAGAAAAAGATTGTTGGTTATGTTTTGCTTGTGGTTTAATTTTTTGCCATTTTGTTTCCACCATATGACCGGTCGTCTAATTAAATTGGCATAAACAATAATTATAATTCATCATCAAATAATAGATTTTAGAAAATTATGTCATAATATTATTTTTCTTACTGAAGCCTCATTTATTTCGAATTTTAAATTTCAGTTTTAGAAACGATAATTATTATCCATAAACTAAAGCTAATAAATTTTGTACTAACTGAAAAATGTCATTCTTAAAAAAATTCAAAAAAGAGAGAGTTTCACTTGTTAATTATCCTTTGCGTGTAGAGATTAAAGTCAAATCTTTACTAAATATTTTTATACATTTTTTTAAAAGATAAATGAATGCTATTGTTATTTAATATTGGTCTTTTTTTTTCAGAAAAAGAACACGGGAAAAAAACTCAAATAAATAGAACTCCGTGGGATTCTTCTCTATCTCTTGTTAAATTTTTGTATGTATCTTAAATTCTTAGTTTAATATTGGATTTCTTTTCCTTGGATAATATTATAAATTGTAATCTGATGAGAAAAATAATCTCCCATTTTTCCTAGCAATTGTAATTTGATGGCTTACCCAATGGCGGTTTCGGGACGAATGGCAGCTCACGCTGACTTGAACGTTTATGTAAACATAATTCGCGAGACAATGAGGGATTCACTTAAAGCTTTATCAAAAGGGGTAAAATTGAAAGAGCCATATGCAAGTACGTATTATTTATTTGTTATTGTCATATATACTAATAATAATAATTTGGTTCAAAATAATAATAAAATCCTTTTTTGTTTGCTTGGCATTAATTATTTTAGAGTGGCTTAAATATGTCACCGTAAAGACCACATGGAGAAATGATGATGTCAAGCTTGTGTTTCTCCATCGTGTGGCTGTGATTACTATGAAAGATTCCAAGACATTCTCAGTGGCATCTGATGAATATAATGTAAGTGCATCATCATCATCATCATCATCATCATCATCATCATCATCATCATTATAAAAATTATCTATTAAAATCTTTAGTTGTTCTTATGTTGTTATATATTTTCTTAATATGTAGGCCTTGGAGGCAATTAAGAGTGCAATACTTTCTTCCTTGCTTGGTTCCTGGCTTGGCTTAAATCTAAGTCCTGATGGTCTCAGTCTCATCGTATCCTTTCCGACGTTAGTATCCTATTACATTTACATTAATTGTTGACATTTACTTGGATATAAATCCACTAGAAAAATTAATAGTATGAAATATATTTATATGTATATATCTTTCGATTAGTTATTGATGCATAATATTTTGGTCCTTTTCGAGCGGATTTTATGTAAACTTTTTTTGTCTTTCTAGATTGACCGAGAAACGCGTAAAGGTGAAGTATAGAGATTTTGCAGTGTTCTTAAAGGTCCAATACGAATATGTATGAGTATAACCATTTCTTCTTCTTCTTCTTCTTCTTCTTCTTCTTCTTTAATTTGCCAAACAATATTGAACCTGTGTGGAAAATTGAAGTCATGTGATTATTTTCTGTAGGGGCTCTTCTTACTTGCTTTGCAGAATAAAAAGACACCTAGGAAGTATTTTATTAGGGTGGAGGTATATGAGAAGAAAGTAAGTAGAGCCGAAATCTTTTTTAAAAGTTTTGTATATATATACATATAGATACCTAACTTTTCTTGACTCTTAACTTTGTTAAGATGAAGGAGATGTACTTGAGGTACCTGCGTTTAGGAGTCCACATATGCAATTTAAAGGAGAGCATTCAAAAGGTGTGAGTAATTACAAGCATTTTGACATTTTTATTCCATTAGTTGTAGTATTTAGTTTTCTAAATGCAAATCCATGATTTGTTCTTTAAATGATAAATGGAATTTGAACATATATTGAGACTGTTAGATATTTATCTGTGTTAGCTAAGTAATCATAATATCTATTTATTGTGTCACCAAACAAGGCATTTTGTAAAACTTTGGTTTGTAAAATTGATGATAGTGGTGGCATTATTTGTACTATACATTTCTAAGGGTGACAAGCTGCATAGGGGACCTAATATAGATTTTGTGTGCAGGTACCACGTGATGGAGTCATAACTCAATTTTGGAAGAAGCTACAATTAAGAGTATTAACTAATGCTTAGTTGATATATTACTAATTTTAAAGGGTTATTTTTTGTTTTATCTTTCATTTGTTGATTAATTGGACTACAAGGCAATTAAGCCCCTGTTATTTTGTTTTGAACTCTAGCTTTTGAAGAAGTAATAAATTTATTTTCGTATCTTTAGTCAGGGTAGATTTGTTTGCTTCTGCATGGTAGGGATATATATCAAATGATCTAAATATGAGGAGTTTGAAAAAAAAAAAGAAAAGAAAAAAAAGTCCGGCCATATTAAATTGATTAGTGTGAATCATTGTGAAGATTAGTTCTCCTGTTGTTCTCATTTTAACAATATTTCAGAAAAAAGAAATAAAAAAGAAGAGTGAGCTGGAGAAAATAATGCATGTGTACAAATGATAAAGTTAATGCTAGTTGATATGAAAAATTGTTCATCTTTTTTTATTGCCATTCTCATTTAATTAGTGAGAGGAAAATAAAGGCAAATTGAAGGGTCAATTTTTTTGATGCTCACACCATATGTGTTCACAATTATAAATTTATCTTATCTATATACATGCTACTAATGTAAGAGAGAGAGAGAGAGAGAGAGAGAGAGAGAGAGAGAGAGAGAGAGAGAGAACTAATAGGGAGCTAATACACACCTCTAAAATAGGACAAACATAATTAATAATAACGACAAACAATTAGAACTCAACATTTTAAGACGTTTGATAAACCATCATCTAAGATTGCGACAAGCGTATTAAAATTTATTTTCAAATATATCCTCAAAATATCTTAATATTAATTATTATTTGTATGATACACTTATTATTTTATACTACATGATCACTTTATTATTTTATTAACTTAGAAATCATTTGGTCAGCTATTTATTTTATTATTAACTATTAATATGAAAATAGTTAACATAAAAATGTGCTATTAAATTTATGACACATCTATTAAAGTAATTTATTAAATAATTTTTTGTACCCTTTTTAATCATTTTACATTTATTGATTGGTTCAAACGCTGTATTTGCCAAACATTTTTATTAAATTTAATAATTAACTCGCTACCGCTAATCGTTAATCGCTATTAACCGCTGTTACATGTCAAACAGAGCTAAAATAGAGATTTTGCAGAGACTATAAAGATCACATATGAATATCTAGTATAACCGTTTCTTCATCTTCTTAATTTGCCAAACACATCTTCTTCAGTGTTTTTCTGAAAGGGTTCAACTTACTTGCTTTGCAAAAGAAAAGAAAACGGATCATAGAATACTATCAAAATATTGCATCGCTTCCAAGATCATATAATACCATCATAGACAACTCTTATAAAATAGAAAGCAATTATCTTTTATAAGAACTTGGCCTCATTTTGCTTGAAAACATTTCCTTGATGAGATTAGGGGTGTTCACCGGGTCGGATCGATCCGATGAACCCGACGATCCGAACCGACCCAATCTCAATTGGGTTGGATCGGATCGTTGATCGGATCGAATCCGAACCGACCCGACCATAACCCGGTCATCAACGGGTCGCGTACGAGTTTCAATTTTTCGAACCCGATCAACCCGACCTAACCCGATGACCCGAACTTTTATATATTTTTTATTAAATTTAAACTAATTTATTCTTAATTTATTCTTAATGCTTTCCAACATGGGAGAAAAAAATCTTGTCTCTTTCTTTCTTTATGTTTCCAAATTTATCCACTTTTTAATTGTATTTATTTTTTCGATAAGTTTTAAATGTATAATATTGTTTATAGTTAATAATGCCTACCATTAATTGCCATTAATTAATCATTGTCTTTAATATAATATTTATGGTTAATTAACCATGCCTACAATTATCTTTAATATATTCATAGTAACTTTTCAAGTTATAGAAAAACTAAGAAAATATAAAATAATTAGAAACTACTCTAATATATAGTTCTAAATAATAACATTATTTTTTTTTCAATTTTTTTCTTTTAATTATTAAATAAAATAGTAGGACCAAAGGACCAATAATTGCCCATACCCTTTCCAACATGGGAAAAAAACAAATCCATCTCTTTCTTTATATTTCCAAATTTCTCCACCTTTAAATTGTATTTTCCGATAAGTTTTAAATGTGTTATATTGTTTATAGCTAATAATTCCTACCACTAACACTATATATATATATATATATATGTATATGTATATATATATATAAATATATATATATATATNACGAGTTTCAATTTTTCGAACCCGATCAACCCGACCTAACCCGATGACCCGAACTTTTATATATTTTTTATTAAATTTAAACTAATTTATTCTTAATTTATTCTTAATGCTTTCCAACATGGGAGAAAAAAATCTTGTCTCTTTCTTTCTTTATGTTTCCAAATTTATCCACTTTTTAATTGTATTTATTTTTTCGATAAGTTTTAAATGTATAATATTGTTTATAGTTAATAATGCCTACCATTAATTGCCATTAATTAATCATTGTCTTTAATATAATATTTATGGTTAATTAACCATGCCTACAATTATCTTTAATATATTCATAGTAACTTTTCAAGTTATAGAAAAACTAAGAAAATATAAAATAATTAGAAACTACTCTAATATATAGTTCTAAATAATAACATTATTTTTTTTTCAATTTTTTTCTTTTAATTATTAAATAAAATAGTAGGACCAAAGGACCAATAATTGCCCATACCCTTTCCAACATGGGAAAAAAACAAATCCATCTCTTTCTTTATATTTCCAAATTTCTCCACCTTTAAATTGTATTTTCCGATAAGTTTTAAATGTGTTATATTGTTTATAGCTAATAATTCCTACCACTAACACTATATATATATATATATATATGTATATGTATATATATATATAAATATATATATATATATATATATATAGTAACATTTTTTCTCTTTTTTCTTATTTTAAATATTAAATTAAATAGTAAGAACAAAAATACCCATACAATTTCCAACATATGAAATATCAAATCTTATTTCTTTTTTTATGTTTCCAAATTTCTCCACATTTTAAATGTATTTTTTCCAATAAGTTTTAAATGTATAATAATATTTACAGTTAATAATGCCTACAATTAATTTCCATTAATTAATATTTATCTTTAATATAATATTTACATTTAACCATACCACAATTATCTTTAATATATTCATAGTCACTTTTCGAGTACATAGAAAAACTAAAAAAAGTAAAATAATAATTAATAACTACAAGTTATATAGTTTTCAACATTAACATTATTCTTTTTCAATTTTTTGTTCTTCTTTTACCTATTAAATAAATTAGTAGGAACAATAATTGCCCATACCCTTTCCAGCATGAAAAAAATCTTATCTCTTTCTTTATATTTCCAAATCTCTCCATCTTTAAATTGTATTTATTTTTTTCGATACCTACAGTTATCCATACCTACAATTATATTTAATATATTCATAGTGACTTCTGAAGTTCATAGAAAAATATAAAATAATAATTAGTAACTACATTAATATATAAAGTTCTAAACAGTAACAATATTTTTTTCTCATTTTTTCTTCTTCTTTTAACTATTAAATAAAATAGCAAGAAAATAATTGCCTATACTCGAAGAAAACAAATATTAACTATTTCTTTATGTTTCCAAATTTCTCCACCTTTTAATTGTATTTTTTTCTATAAGTTTTAAATGTGTAATACTGTTTAGGATTTAATGGGGGTGTCCCCTACTTTAAGTAGTAGGGGACACCCTGTATCCTAAATTATTATTCGTTAGATCGAAGATCTACGGATCTAAATAAATCGTGTGAACCCAACTTATAACTCCTCCGGTTCATTTAAAAAATAATTGCAAACCCGGTTCACGATTCACGACATAAAACTTCAAATTCTTAATTTTCTCTCTCCTCACGGTATCAACCCTAAATCGCGTCGCATATGGAGGTGCTCTGCTGCGAGGCCGCCGTCCCCTTGTTCGCCGCTGATCAACTTTGCCGCTGCCTTGCTCCCCCATGCGACAGTGCCCCATGCGCCGCTGCCTCGCTCCCATGCTCCGTTGAATAGCTGCCTCAACAATGACCTCGGTCAGTGCTTCACTGCTCCATTGCCACTGCATTGTGTGCCGCTGCCCCATGCAGCACCTCGCCCTGTGCGCCGCTGCTCCTGCCCTGTGCACTGCTACTCCGCCCCCGTGCGCTGCTGCCCCGTGTGCCGCTGCCCCGTGCTCCTTTTTGGTAATTTTTTTGTTACGATGTTTCTTTGATTTGTTTCATAGTGTTTTGGTTTCATAGTTCAATAATGTTGTTTTGATTTGTTGCCCCGTGTTGTTTTGATTTGTTGCATATTGCTGCCTTGTAGATATAATTGAATAGTTGTAGATTAATCTAGCACTTTTTTTTGCCATTTGTAAATAAGCCACAGGAAAATATTATATCCCTCCACGATTAATCCTGCATTTAATTTAGATATAAGAGGAAGAAAATGGAGGAAGAAAATAGTATTTGGTGTTTTAGGAAGAAAAATAATATGACTACTTGTTGAATGACATCTCGATTACTTAGATGATTTACTTTAATTGTTAATTGCATTGCTGTGAATTATTGATATCACTATTGCGGAATTCTGTATGAATTGATCATTTTTGTAATGATCCGAACACTCGAGTGAGAGGAAGCTATTT
This sequence comes from Pontederia paniculata, assembly GCA_001647135.1. Lineage (NCBI taxonomy): Eukaryota > Viridiplantae > Streptophyta > Magnoliopsida > Commelinales > Pontederiaceae > Pontederia > Pontederia paniculata. The sequence goes on from LTAE01010238.1 coordinate 16,192, forward strand.
ATAACGTATCTCGAAAGTCCGGATCATCACAGTTGACACATAAGTAATCACAAACTTATACACAAATATTTTTTACAGTTATAAAATTAAAATTTCATATGTATCATAAGGATAAAACAAACACAAGCCAAAATATATCATGGTCATATCTTATAATTTTTCCTTTCACCTATAATACAATAAACATAACATAAACATATAAATGCATGGTACACATGTCCAAAAGCAACATATCCAAAAGCACTATAAACCACAAAAAAAATTTCTATTTATTCATGACTCGTTCTATGTGCAAAATAGCATCATAAGCATCAATCACCACCCATCATCTCTTAGCCTGTAGGATCCAAGTACATGAAAAAAATAGAGTATTTCTCCCATGAGCAAAGGCTCGTATGTAGGGCTAATAAACAAAATTAAATGCATATAATAGAATTTGAAATTTTCAAATGTCAATTGCACATAACATATTATCCGTAAAAGAACACAAGACAAAGTCTTAAACATAATCAATCCATACACATATATATTCACATACCTTTTAGGAAAACATATAAAACTTCATAACAAAACATACAAAATCTTGAAGACGTTTGCATCGTCATGTTGACTTTTTTGGAGCATGGAGACGTGGAAGACATTGTGCATGTTGGATCACTTGGCACAAAGAGGGGGAGGGGTGAATTGGTCTAAAAACGTTTTTGCGACAATTAACACAAGATAGATTATCACTTAGCAAATTAAAGATAAATGCAAGAGAAAAGAGATGCAAACACAAGAAGAAGATTTGTTGACGAGGTTCGGCCCAATCTCCTTGGCCTACGTCCCCGCTCCGACTTCTCACGCCTTGAGAACTTCGGAGTTTCACTATCAACTTCTTCTTTCCGAATAGGGAGAAGAACCCTTTTACAAAACTAGTCTTTTCTCCGCTCTAGAGGTAAGACCACACCTCTCTT
>LTAE01010239.1:0-17146 GCA_001647135.1 Pontederia paniculata
GAGAGAGAGAGAGAGAGAGAGAGAGAGAGTACCTGCCTCTCATGAGAAGCCAATTTACACGAGGGTACCTGCATGCAAACACCTGGTCCTTCGTCTTTCCCGCTGGGAAGAGAAGATGCTGCCGCCACTATGACCCCTTGACCTACATCTAGAACTCTCTCCTCCTCCTAACGCATATTAGCGTTTGACCGTTAGATACATGCATGAGACATCTGAAAATATATAAAACTCATAAAACATATTTTAACTAAAATTTATATTAAACATATTTCAATATAAATTTTAGAGTATTTGTGGTTGTACCGAATGCACAGCAAGACATCACATTACACAACTCTAAGAATGAATTTTGATCAACTATTCAATTGCTCTTCTTTTTCGATACTGTGTTTACGTGATAACATATGCTTAACCAATTATACCGAATAAAAAATCATGCATTTAATTTTAAAAATAGATGGGAACAGGACGGACCCATCTATAATATGGGAGAGGGGTCTCGCTATAGAAAATATGTATATACATATATACTAAGAGATACGATCAATAAATAAAATAAAAATTAATAAAAGAGCATAATTTATATTTTACTTCTATATATTGACCTCCCCTAATTTTTCGTTCTGGATCCCTCCCTAAATAAGAATAAATAATAATTTAAATATAAAAGCGAGCCTCTTCTTCTCATGGTATTATTGTAAAGAACTCTTGATTTCAAATCAAAATGGAGTTTTCCTTAAAAAAAACACTTCTGCTTTGCTGATTCAATGTGATAGACTGTGCAAGATTAAATTTGTTAGCAATTCGCATGGGTACTAAAAATATAATTATAAAATTAATTTTTATAATTGTTGGTGATCAACTGATCAAATTTAATATAATATCTCATGACTAAATTTAGCAATTTTTTGGTTAATTGATCAACAATGCATTGCTTGATTCTTTTCGTATTGAGTTTATCAATTAAACTTTGACTAATCATATTCAAAATGAAAATTATAAAATTGTTGAATAATATATTTAAAACTTAACTGTGACCATTATATCATTTTATTTAGAAGATGATTTTATACCTCCTGGTCGAATCAGATAATATTGAACCTCTCAATTAAGTCGGACAAATGTCACAAAAATCAAACTAATTTGGGCCTTCTTCCATCCATTAACAATTAACAATTAACAATTGGGTCTCAATTCCACAAGATTGAGGCCTACTATTGTATCTAAAACCCATTTAGTTCTTAATGGGCTGCTTCATCTGGGGCTTTTCTTCCTTGATCAATATGCAGAAATTTTTACACCAAAGTCGAATAAATAGTTTTTCTGATGATTCTAATTGGCTGAATAAATAAATTATTTTCTTAGTGAAAATAAATTTATCACAGTTTAAATAGTATCTTAAGCATCGTCTTATTTTTTAGTTAGTTGGGAATTCAAATGTGACATTTTCTTTCGCAAGATTATATAACTTGTTTTTACGGAGATTGAAGTCAATTATCACTTTAGTGAAAGAACATTTTATCATTGTTTAATTTCACAAATGCAATTTAAGAGGCATTTAATCTTAAAGGTCTACTTATTTGTGTTAAAACTAAATATGATTGCAAATATTTTGAATCATACGTCTAAGTATGATGAGTTCCTAATAAATTTGTTTTTGCGTACGAGAATTTAAGGGTAATGTTTGACATGACATTAAAATAGATTATGATATAGTATTTAGCGTTTTGACTTAATCAAAATATTTGCTAACATGTTTGATAAATACAAAAAAAAATAGCGACAAACGACGGGCTGCGAACGTATTGAGACGCTTGAACAATCAACGTTTGGAGGTTCAAAAGTAGCGCATGAAGATTTTCCGTGTAATATACCCTTTGTGATGCATATAATGATATAAATAATTTAAAAGCTCTCATATGTCTATTTAAGTCATTTAACGCTCATAAGCTAATTCAAACGTTTTATTTGTCAAATATATTTATTGATAAATCGCTAAGCGCTAGTCGCTATTTCATTATTTGAATCGCTATTCTCTAATCATACCGCTACTAACTAATTAAATCACTAATCATATCAAACAGTCAAGATCTTTTTAGGCAAAGAGTTGTTTCATAAACAACTATGCATTTGATAAGGTTGGAGACTTTAGATGTATGACTGCATGTTGATTGGAGAATTGAAATGGGTTTAGGAATTGAATTTGGATGGTGATGCTTTCTTGCAGTAGGGCGTAAGTTGGCACCAGGCACCTGCCATTCGACTTAGCTGGTTGGTGGAACAATTAGGTTTCTGTTAAGAGTTTCTAGGTAGATTGTTCAATGATGGACAGATTGAACTGTTAAAAGAGTTCTGAATTGTTAGCTCTGGTGGAGTCAGCGCTAAGTTATAAAAACTTTAGACAAAAGCAAGAGCCTTTGCACTCCCATTTGTACCCATTGGTGGTTCAGAAAGTTTTCTGCCATGTGTCCATGATTGAAATTTAGGATAATTACTGCAATAGTTGAACTATATGATACATGTATTATAATCAAGCAACTCTATTGGATGCCGGTGCATAAAAATAAACCATAAACAGATTACAACTATGCAAAATTCTGATTATTCTATTTCCTTATGTTGTTTGTTAATACCAATTCACCAACAGTTGAAACTGAAAGTGCAAAAAATGTATGAACCAAAGCTGTCTGAGCATTTTTAAACACACGGTACATACAGCAGAAAAGAAAATTTGTTCAACATTTTTTTTTTCTGAAAAAAGTCTTTTCAATTACTTGATCATTTAAATGTCTAAGGTTATGTTTATGTTCAGAAAATAAAATTTCCCTCGCTTTATTATATCTATTGACACGTGAAATTCGAACAATAAAAAATGAATTCGATTAGTCAAATTTTTAAAAAAATGAAGATTTTAGAGAAAAAAATATATTTAAAAAAGAGTAAATACTTTTCTTCTCTCCTATCATATATAAAATAATCAAATCAATAACTTTTTTCTATATTCAATCATATACATGAAAATAAAAATATAATTCACATTTTTTTTCTCTTTTACACCTGGTTTTGCCCAAAACAAAAGGAGCCTACCTTCAATCACTCCACAGTGTGTGATTACTTGAAAAAAATAAAGAAATAATTACTCCTCCTCTGATAATTGATAATTGTGGCTTCTCAGCATAAAGAAGGACAATCGAACTAACATATTTGTCATTCCAATGAATCTTTAAACCAATCGGAATTTTTAAAATCGCGATTCTAACTCGTAAAATCATACGAGTTTGTCTCTAAAATATAAAATTGAGTAAACTCGATCCAAAATCGGAGTAGATAATAGACTCGGAGCAAACTCGATAAAATTCGATAGACTCCATCGATTTCATACGTAGACTCAATAATTTTATTACTTAGACATTTAACTTATATTTGAAGACATAATTGATAAGAAGTCATGAAATTATACGAAGTTTTATTTATATATGTGGTATTAAAATATGAGTATACACTATATTAATATCTTTAAAATATTGAATACAAATATTTATAACTAAAAGTTCTTAGGATATAATATATATTTTTATTTTATAGGGTAATACATAAATCTATGATTTTACGTCTCGAGTTTATTACTCGAGCTTATAGCTCAAATTTATCGAACGTAAAATAAGTCTATGTAAATTCTCAAATTTAAAAATTTTGAACCCAACTCTCAAAACAAACATGACAAGCATTTAGTATTCCGTTCACTATGAAAATTCTCAAGCAAAGTAAAAAAAAATGAGAGATTATTATTATTGTTGTTATTGAATTATCCGGTGTTCAGTATTAAATCTCTCATTGCTATCTAAAACTGGGTTAAGGCCAAAGGGACAAATAGTTATAGATTTATGGAATCTAGAAGAAGAGTAGTACATTTGGGACTCAAATATTTGTCATATGTTTCACATACATATGAATAGTTTAGTACTAGTTGTACTGCAAGATATGCTTTCCCTTAGTGGCGTTGGTCTTCTTCTGCCCACAGGAATATGATGACTGAGTCAGTCCTCGGTGGTTTTCCAGATCCAATCCCAACATTTATGACAAAAATAGATTTGAGAAGCTGCATGCCAAATGCCCATGCCACTTCCTCCTCCTTTCTCCAATTATTTCACTTCTCTAATTAATCCCAATTCACTTTAAGCTTAGTTTGCAAAAGATTTTAGATTATAATTATTAAATTTGATCTCATTGACTTTGGAGTTTATATAGATAAATTACAAAAAAATTATACAAAAATAAAAATATAATAATTTATTACAAATATTTTCATGATGTTTGGGGTTTAACTAGTTCTAGTTGCCTTCACCAAGACAGAATTCATTACATGTGAAACACAAACACTCATAAGTCAAATAAATCAAAATGGCAAAACAATAAAAACAAGTTGGATGCTTTGTGTTACCTGCCCATGATTTCTGTAAACAATTAAGCTTTCTGCTATATTTATATTTAATAATAAAAAACTATTATATTTTAGAATAAAATTCTAAATAATAATATTTCTAAATTTTGATCTTATGAGTGAAGACTATGATTACTCCATGACCATCTCGTCGCAATTTTATTTGTAGTCAACATTTTTTTGACGTACTAAGTCCGTCAAAAAATTATATTTATGATCGACTTTATCTATTTGTGATCGAAAAATTCATCACAAATTTATAATTCTTTTTATAGTAGTCATAATAATTAAAGTTTAAATAGATAAAATAAAAGAAGTAAAAAGATAATTTAAATAGCGAAAATTTCAAAATTGGATCTTGGGATCATCAACTCAATTCATCCATTCAATCAAATAAATAGTAGTAATAATTAAAGTTTTGATAACTCAAAAGAAAAGAGAAAGGAAGCAATGAAAGATGATGTACTTTTGGCATAAATTAATGAATATGCTGCTGCAACTTTGGAGCAAAAAAGAAGGCATGCAATGTCGGATGATTAGTGGTGGTGCTGACTCGGTTATCACCGGAAACTTTAAAAAGTAGTTGATGAGTTTACTACATGAAAACATAACCTTTTTAACTAAGTTTATTTTGACATGATTGTATCACACAAGTTAATAATCTCGAATTTAATTATAAATTATTAATTTGATAAAAAAATATCTTGATTCAACTTAGTTGTTAATATTTTTGAATATGAAAGCTCCGAATGAATATTAAAAAAAATACAACATATATGAAAAATACAATAAAAATCAACGTCCACATTTCTTAATTTATAAATAAAGTTATTTGTTAAAAGAAAGAGAAGTGGAGAATTTAGGCAACTTCAACAAGTAATCATTGAACAAAAGCCAAGACCCACTCTCAAATTATGTATTAAGAGGTTCTTGACAGGGCATATTAATAACATATCAATTATTAAATATTATTATATATGTTGATGTTAGGCTTAAGATTCTTGTGACCAAAATTGAAAGCTTAATATTTAATGTCTATCCGATCATAATTCCACAAATAAAAGCAGAAGAACAATTAAAACAATTAAATTGTGAAATAGCTCCACTATTTTTTTTTGGGTGAGGGAATGGAATTTTGTGAGTGTGGGTGTGGATAAAAATAACTATCACTAATTTAATCAACGATGAAAATTAGTAATTTCGAATTTAAATTTTAAAAATATTATTTTAACTAAAATTTATTTTTATCGCACTTGTTCTAACAGACGAAAAAAAATTGACTCGTTGTTGTTTCCGGAAACGGGCGAGAGATCACGCGGGTGGCGACCAGATGACGACCGCTTGCGGTCACTGGTCAGAGATCCAACTTCCTCCATTTTTGACACCTTCCAAGACATTTATTTTTTTTCTTCCCATTTGACCCCTCCACAATTTCCGGATTTGTAGTACTAGTGTACTACACATAAAAAACATTTGGAAATTATATTTTTTTATCATTTCCTTTTAATTATAGGGAAAAAAAGAAAAAATAAAATAATATTTATCTAGCTCGATGCCAATTTTTTGGGTTATTTAATGCACAATTAAATAGTTTGAAAAAATAATTAATCATAAAATTAAGAGAGATAATGATGAAACTCACCACTTGTCTTTTTTAGTTGAGAGAATACTCGAGCCATATCAAATATATATATTATTTGAGATAAACTTTAAATCCTATTGTGTAGATATGGTGCATGATTAAATATTTTTGCCATTTTTATGCACCAACCATGTGATCCTTTAATTTTTTTATTCAAAGTTATTGAGAATTAAATTAAGAAGTCTCGCATTTAAGTTTTATTGTGAAACTCTATTAAAGTTCAATTTACTTCTTTTTTTATGTATTAAGTTCATGATCTTTCTTGGATTTTTAGTAGCTAATGCAATCTTTCTACAACCTGATTTCAATTTTGCATTTAACTTATAGCTACTTTCTAACATCAAAATTGTTCCACTATAATTATACCAAAAGAAGCATAACCCTGCCTTAAGTTCACGTGTCTACATATTAATTTTAAGAACAACTAATAGAGGTGAGAATTATCCATAAGATGGAAAACTTTTGAATGGATTGATTGGCTCTACATGCAATAGATTAGGCAAGTGTCAACAATTGATCTTTGCCTTTCTTACATTAGCCAATTTCATTGAAACTTCCATTCTTTATCTTTACTCTTTGGGTTGATATATCTTTTGTATTCCTTGAGCGTTAACACTGTTTATATAATAAAAAACAGCTAATATATTTACTTTCCAACTACCATGTCCATAATTGCAGTGGATGACACCTAATTAAGCACTCAACAATCCAAGATAAGAAAACAAGTATAGTAAATATTCATTTATCTCTTTTGTTTTTCTTTCAATATCTTTCAAATTGTATTAGGATATAAAATCCGAGCTTATATTTAATTAATAACAAAAAAATGAAAAAAAACAATATTATTTCTTATTATTAATCTTGATATAATAAAAATGAGTCAAGAATGAACTATTTGTCATGAATACTATATACTAATAAGATTTTTTCACCCAAAAATTAAAGTGAGGTAGACAAAAGAAAAACAAATCTTATTTTAAAAAAGTAATCCAATTTTAACAAAACAATATATGATTTGTACCAAACACAAAGATATTTACTGCTTTCTGTCATTAGAGTTTATTGGTAATTATCATACAACCTTAATTAGTACTTATTACAAGCCTAAACATGGGAAGGGTAAAATGGTCAACGTGAGGTATTGGACCAATCGCCCGTTACAAAACGCTATTAAAAATTTGTTCTTTTTTTTTCCTTTTGTTCTGCTCTCTTTTAATTGCCCCCTTCGGTCTCTTCTGGTCGCCTAAACCATTCCAATCTCCCAATTTGGTCTCCGTCGTCGTCCATGGCGCCGAGCCTTCGAGACCTCCAATTAACCTCCGTGGTCGGCCGGCGGGCGGAGGCGATCTCGGCGAGGGAGGGCGAAGATGACCTCGAGGATGTCCGGCTCCTCGATTCCTACGACGAGGAAGCTGCCGCGGGACGGTCGGGGGAGGAGGAGTTAGAGGAGGGCATGCGCCGTGTCCAGTTGCGGGTCACCGGGATGACCTGCTCCGCCTGCACCAGCTCTGTCGAGGGCGCCGTCTCTGCGCTCCCCGGCGTCGTTCGTGCCACCGTCTCGCTCCTCCAGAACAGGGCCCACGTCGTCTTCGATCCCAAGCTCGTAAAGGTCTGATCTTTTTGGCTCTTCCCTTGTACTCCTTTCGAATGGTTGCTGTGCGAAGTCCAAAAATTGATGTTTTTTATTCCAAATCTCTAGTGCCTGTTGTCGGACGTGTATTTCTTCGTTTCTGTGTTGAATTGTTTTGCGCGGATTACTGTCAAAGCGGTTTGAGCTGAAGATGTTGTCTGATGTAGTTCGAACTATGGGATTTTTCTGTTCTTGTATGTATCGTGGTGATCACTGGTTCTGCTGACGCTTTTTTATTAACGCTGGCAACTTTTTCTGGTTTCTGTGTATAAAGTTTTTAATTCATTTTTTTATGAACCGACAAAAGGCTTGATCTTTACACGTTTGTTCAATCTTATTCATGTTTCTCAATTATAATTGTTTCCTATAAGTTCCAGTAAAACTATCATAATTAATGCACATTCGTGGTAAATTATGAACTAGAAAGTTAGAAAAGAAGCTATTGTCATATTTCCTCGCAGATAGTTGTTTTATCAAGATAAAAAACAATATCAAAACCACTTCTGTCATGCCTTCTGAATAATCTCCTTCTGATAATCCGGAACCTGCTTATGATGATTTTAGTGTTTCAGTAATTGATTTGCATGTAACATTTCCTAGATAAAAGTAAAGCTGACTCCACATAACCACTTCATTAATAGGCTGGACTAAATTTTGACAGATTAAGTTACTCTTCTTTCAATCATGAACTAAATTCTTTTGTAAAAACCTTGTCAATGACTTCCTTTTGGATCAAATAATATCTGATATATCAGAAAACTGACTTATATTCCTGTGGCTTAAAATTTCTAAAGAAGCTGCCTCTTTTTTTTTTCCTTAACGTGGATAAGAAGTGACTTTTACCTGTGATTTTAAAGTAAACTTTGTACTCGTTTCAGTTTAAACACATTATTTACTTTCTGGATTGTGATTTAATAATCTATTTCAAAATTTCAATGCAATCATTTTTTATGTCTATTCACCAAAAAACTTTAATTCAACTCAGGATGAAGACATAAAGGAAGCTATTGAAGATGCAGGGTTTGAGGCAGAGATTCTACCAGATTCCAGTAATACCCAATCAAGATCACAAAAGACATTGTCAGGGCAATTTAGAATAGGAGGTATGACTTGTGCTGCCTGTGTAAATTCGGTTGAAGGGATTTTACAGAAGCTCCCAGGGGTAAAAAGAGCGACTGTTTCCTTGGCTACTTCACTAGGGGAGGTTGAGTATGATCCATCTGTCATTAATAAGGAAGAGATTGTTCATGGAATTGAGGATGCTGGATTTGATGCTGTCTTTCTTGAAAGTAGCGAGCAAGATAAGGCTCTGTTAGGTCTAGCTGGATTTATAGGTGAAACAGATGTATATATAATAGAAGATATACTAAAGAACCTGAAAGGTGTGAGACATTTTGAGTTAAATGTTAGTATTCCTGAGGTAGAAATCACCTTTGACCCAGAAGCTATTGGATTGAGATCTATTGTTGATGCTATTTGTAGAGGAAGCAATGGCAGAGTAGTGCCACATGTTAGCAACCCTTATACTCGAGCAGCTTCAAATGATTCACAGGAATCCTCAAAAATGCTTCGTCTTTTCCTCTCCAGCCTTCTTCTCAGTGTATGATAATTTTCTGACATATAACTTTACTGATTTATCACTTAATGAGCTTTTAATTTATGCATGTGGCTGATCCATGTTATGTTTTAACTCCCACTATAACTTTCACACTGAGTGATTCCATTTGTTTTTGTGCTACAGATTCCGGTCTTCTTTATAAGGATGATCTGCCCCCGCATAGGATTTATCAATTCTTTCTTGGGTATGCAATGTGGACCATTTTTTATGAGTGATCTATTAAAATGGTTTCTAGTGACCATCATTCAGTTTATCATTGGAAAACGGTTCTATCTAGCTGCTTATAGAGCACTGCGACGTAGATCCACTAATATGGATGTCTTGGTTGTGCTTGGGACCTCCGCTTCTTACTTCTATTCAGTTGGTGCGATGTTATATGGAGCTCTTACTGGATTCATGGCTCCATTATATTTTGAAACAAGTGCTATGATAATTACATTTGTTTTACTTGGGAAGTATTTGGAAGTTGTTGCAAAGGGCAAAACATCTGATGCTATAAAAAAGCTGGTGGAACTTGCCCCTGCAACAGCTCTTCTACTGGAAAAGGATGCAGGTATATTGTCTACGCAACCTATTGCAAAAAGTTGTTTGTTAATTTATTCTGTAGTTTCTACGCTCTTCTGGTTTCTTTCTTTATCCTATTTGGCCTTATTTTATAATAATTTCTTTGGAATTTTCAGGAGGAAAAGTTGTTGTAGAGAAAGAAATAGATGCTTTGTTAATTCAACCTGGTGATGTCTTAAAAGTTATTCCTGGATCTAAGGTTCCATCCGATGGACTAGTGATATGGGGTACAAGCCATGTTGATGAAAGTATGGTGACTGGTGAATCTGTGCCAGTGCCTAAAGAAGTATCATCTTCTGTAATTGGAGGTACAATGAACTTAAATGGGGTCCTTCATATACAAGCTACCAAAGTGGGCTCAAATACTGTTCTGAGCCAGATAATATCTCTGGTTGAGACAGCTCAGATGTCGAAAGCTCCAATCCAGAAATTTGCAGATTATGTAAGTTAACAAAGTGATATATCTTATTTTAATATATAAACTTCTCATGCATGCTTTTACATTTAGATCTAACATACCTCATTAATGTTGATAGCTCTTGGGCTATGCCATGTTTTTTCACAAAAAAGTCTGAACTCCTTTTTCATCAATTTTAAGGACCATCTCATTTTTAATTTCACTGGGAAATTCTAGTCATAGTGCCTGTGTTTTTTTCTTTGTCATGAAGTATGCTGTATACTCATATGCATAAAAAGAGTAAAGCAGCTTGCCCGATGTCATATAAACTCAATAACAAACAGACCTTAATGTTTATTGAAATGAAATATTATCTATGGGGACCTTGCTTATGTTAGTTGTTCAGATTTAGCAGGCAGCTGAATATATCAAACATGCAACTCAGGAATTTGGAATTTTGTTTTCTGCAAATGTTCTGAATTCTTATCCTTAAGATTGTAATCTAGGTTTCTATAATTCCAGATTGAAGTGCAACAGGCAAAAAACAGTTAGATTTTACTTTTTGAGAATTGTGTTTTCCGGATCCTCTTATTTTTCTTATGATCTTTTCCACTGTTGATTAGTTCCTGTTGACTTTTTGACAACAGGTTGCAAGTATCTTTGTTCCCATAGTAATCACCTTGTCATTGCTGACATTCTTTGGATGGTAAGTCACACTGGCTACCAAAATATACTAGAACATCATATGGATTTTGTTATTGAACTTCATTTATGTTTTACAGGTATCTTTGTGGATCACTAGGCGCATATCCAAGTTCTTGGCTTACTGACAACTCGAATTGTTTTGTATTCTCTCTTATGTTCTCGATATCAGTGGTGGTCATTGCATGCCCCTGTGCCCTTGGTCTGGCAACACCAACAGCTGTTATGGTAGCAACTGGTGTTGGTGCTTCACATGGAATCCTAATTAAAGGAGGAGATGCTTTAGAGAGGGCTGAAAACATTAAATATGTCATTTTTGATAAAACAGGCACCCTTACCCAAGGCAAAGCTGCTGTCACAACTGCACAAGTTTTTTCAGATATAGAACTTGGCGACTTTCTAACTTTAGTTGCATCAGCAGAGGTGAGCATTAGCTTTACTGGTTATTTCATCACTCGACAATGAAGAATAACTTGATCCTCCCGTTTGTTTTAATTCAGGGTAGCAGTGAACATCCCCTTGCCAGGGCAATACTAGATTATGCATATCATTATCATTTCTTTGATAAGCTTCCTACAGCAAAAAATGCTGGAAAGCAAAACAGAGAGGAACTACTATCTGGGTGGCTTCTGGAAGTGCATGATTTTTCTGCTTTGCCTGGAAGGGGCATCCAATGCTTGATCAATGGGAAGAAGGTTCTGGTGTGTGTTCTTTCTCTCTCTGTTGGTTGTGCATTAATGTTTGTTTATATGCATTTTCATTTCTTTTGTATGAAAGCTAATGTATGTAATTTTTGTAAGTTTATTTTGACAGAATATATGTTTCAAGTGTTGACAGTATACTATTTCTAGGTTGGAAACAGGTCTCTGTTGGTTGAAAATGGGATTTTCTGCCCAGCAGAAGCTGAAAATTCCTTGGTAGAGTTAGAGATGAATGCAAAAACTGGTATACTTGTTGCTCATGATGGTATCTTTATTGGGCTCTTGGGAGTTGCCGATCCCTTGAAAAGAGAAGCAGCTGTTGTTGTAGAAGGCTTAAAAAAGATGGGTGTTTGTCCAGTTATGGTAACAGGAGATAACTGGAGGACTGCACGAGCTGTCGCAAACCAGGTCTGTGTAAATTAGAGATCAATACATTCTCTGAATTCATGCTGTTCTCTTTACTGCCAAATTGGCTGAAGGTTTAAGCTCCATTTTCTTCTTCCATGGCATAATTGTGCTTGCCTTTCTAATTATCACATTCCTCTTCTTTTTTTTGTTGGAAGACATTGGCTTCTGAATTACTAAATTAGGGGACCTGCAGAGATTTTGTTGAAGTTATATTAACATATGCAGGACATGTATCGATATCGTTTGTTTTGCTTTATAGGTTGGAATCGAAGATGTGAGAGCGGAGGTCATGCCAGCCGGTAAAGCAGATGTGATTCATTCTCTGCAGCAGGATGGGAGCATTGTTGCCATGGTAGGAGATGGCATAAATGATTCTCCGGCTTTGGCTGCTGCCGATGTAGGAATGGCGATCGGTGCAGGCACTGACGTCGCCATCGAGGCGGCAGATTATGTCTTGGTTAGGAACAACCTGGAGGATGTCATCACCGCCGTTGACCTCTCGAGGAAGACATTTTCTCGGATACGTTGGAACTACTTCTTTGCAATGGCGTACAATGTAGTTGCGATACCGGTTGCAGCTGGGGTTCTCTTCCCCTTCACCGGGCTTAGGATGCCGCCATGGTTGGCTGGTGCTTGTATGGCCTTCTCATCAGTGAGCGTCGTGTGCTCGTCTTTGCTCTTGAGAAGGTACGTGAAGCCAAGGCTGACCACCATACTGCAAATAACTGTAGAGTGACAAATTTAACATGTTTCTTTTCCATTTCAATACCAAAAGGAAATGAAAAGAAAATTCTTTTTTGCTTTCCCAGTTCTTTTTTGGTTTGATGCATTCTTTTATTGCTTAAGGCAAGGATTACCCTATAGAAAGTGGTTCTTCTTATACCCTTTTTTGGACAGAAAAAAATTGAGCCAAATGAGTATGTTGCATATGAAGTTGCTTACATTGTGTGTTCATAAGGCGTATAGCACACATGATGTCACATACTCGTTGATCTTAACATAAATGTCATACTTAATTACAATCCAATTTCGTATTATTCATTAAAATTTTGGTGACAAGATTGGGAAATTTTAGTAGTAATTAATAGATAAATGGCTAATGATTATTGAAATGAAGGATAAAAGGGTCAATTCAGTTTAACCCATTGCAATGTGGTGGGTGCAAGTTTCCTAACAAATTTTATCTTATTTTATTTATTTTTTGTAAATTTGCATGATATATGAATTAATGAAATGCGATTAGTTTAAATATTAAATGACTTTAATTCGACAAACAATTTTTTTCAGGATTTAATTAACACTCAATTCTTCGAACTATACTGATCTGTGCCAATACCAATCGATCTTTCTATGATATGTTATCATTGCGCGAAGAACTTTAATTACTTCAGAATTTATAGAATTTTTTTTGAAAAAAATATAAAAAAAGCTGTTTTAATTTCTTGTAGAAATCAAGATCGTCTCTGGAAGATTGTATCATCTTTATAAACCCACATGCAACTCTTAACAAGATTAATTAGGTTGATATTTTTTATCATTTTCAATTAGAATTTGAAGTTTTTTGATATTTTATTTAGTGGTAAAAAGAGGGTATGCACATACCATCCACAATGAAATCCGTCTTATTTCCACACCACGCCGAATTACAATGAGATTCATTTGGCCCTATTTTTCTTTTTTTTTATAATTCACACACACGCGCACGCATATATATATATATATATATATAGGAAAAAATGGAGCTGTTACCTACTTAATTAGGTAACACCGTACTACTTACCTTATCCACCGTAAGATATTGGATATACGGTAGATATGAGATATTCTCTTTCTTAAATAATTTTTTACAAGTTGTTAGATCTACCGTATATTTAACATCTTACGGTTGATAAGATATGTAGTACGGTATTACCTATTTAAGTAGGTAGCACCTCCATTGAACTCATATATATATATATATATATATATATATATATGAGGGATATGTGTGTGAGATCAATATTTCATATCTCACTCTAATTTATCTATCNGAAGTTTCGCGCATTTCAGATGGTGGTAAAGTGATACCACATAAGGCCTCATTCAGTCATATTCGAAAGTCAGAAATGTGCAGCGCCCTTTTCCTTTTTTCATATTCATATAGAAAGCCTCATACAACTGACCTACAACAAGAACAACAGGAACTGGCTGAGACCAACGATTGGGCACATCCGACTCCGGAAAGACAAAGACGCTCCTCTTCCGTTAGTCTGATCAACTTACAGGATTCCTATGCTATTTCCTTATATCAGAAGCTTATATCAGAATCCCGATTTGTTGCTTCAGAAGAATCATATGATAGCCACATTTCACATTCATCATTAAACTAAATGCAGGCGAGCTAGCTCATTGATGATAATTCCATCGAACTAATGCGGGTAGAGGTTTTGAAAAGTATTGCTCTTATTAAAAACTTTTAATTATCCATGTGTTAAATTTTGAGTTAAATTAAAGTTATCAATAATTCATACGAAATGCGAGAATAAATATTAAAAATAAAAATATAAAAAATATTACTCTTCATATCTATTTAAACTTTAAAAATTATTAATAGCACATCTAATTTAACAGGCTAGTTACATTTTCATGAGAAATTTGAATTAGTAGACATACATAGTTTTCGTACAATATATAACTTTTATTATTATTATTATTATTATTATTATTATTATTATTATTATTATTATTATTATTATTATTATTATTAGAAAATATGAAAATAAATTTATTAATATATGAATTATCATAGTTTTAAATTTGATGCATTTTCGTCTTTTCTTGCGAAGCACCAAAGCATATTATCCTTTTAATATTTTTTTCTATCTTTTTTGTAGTTTCATTTTGTTATTTTTTTCTCTCCTCTCTTCAAGTATCAATAATAACGATTAATGCAATTAATCAGGAATCGAGATAAGTAAAGAATTGATATATATCATTAAAGTTTATCTCATTTAGAATGAAGAGAGGAGCTAAATTAGAAATTTCTAAGAAAAGCTATTAAATTGGTTATTAATTGTTGATAAGTAGATAAAAATAAATAATGATGATTAATTCAATTTAATCATAAATAAAGCAAATAAATTAAAAAAATTACATAAAAGACAATGAGTTTTCTTTACTACTCATTTTTTAATAATCTCATGGATACTAATAGTGGTTTAACCTGCTTATTTTATTGGTTAGATTTTTAACTAGTTATCAACACATTAATAGCCTATTTATTGGCACACTAATTGACGTTAGAAATTGAATAGATTAAAAATAGAAAAAAACTAAGTTTTGTGACATAGCATAAATCTTATATATACTAAAAGCTAAGCCCCAAGCATCTTCTCCTTTTAGTATTCTTGCTATCTTTTTGTGTTTTTCTTGAAATATCATCCCTCCTCTATTTGAATATAATACCATTTAAGTTTGTATTCTTCTGAAAATAATTTCTAGTAAAATTTACATGTATCTGATCTAACTCGATCTAATAAAATTAAAACTCAATCAACTTTAAATATAGTATTGGTTGCATTTAGTTAAATTCAAATAATTTAAAGTCGTACTCTAGCTTTCTTAGTTTCTGAAATAAAGTACAAATTCATTTGAAAGTTAAACTTTTGCCATGACTCGTAGTTCTGGTCACAGTCAATTTTTGGAATAAACCATTTATTTATCTGTATTAATTTTATTGACTTTAAAAATTGAACTAATTTGATCAATCAATTATAAAAACCAAAGTTGATTAGATTTTAGTACTTTATTTAATTGTTAAAAAAACTTAATTTTTTTAATTGAAATTTAATCTTTGTATCTTGCTAAAAGAACGAGGGAGACTGAAAAGAATTTAAGGAGGAGAGTAGAAAGAGAATAAATAAAAGAAGTGAGGGCAAAATAATCTACAAGAAGACGAATAAGAGGTGACATTATTGCTTTTATGGAGTAGAAATTAATATCAATGGAAAATTTATGAAGACAGAGACCAAGTTACAAACTTAATTTCAAGCTGATTAGGTCACTAAATCATGATTCAATAATTCATAATTAAGTAATTAAGAAGCATACATCATAATTAATAACCACAATTTGCATCCAACAAATTCAATCAATCCCATGCATATATCATGCAACTTGATTCGACCATCGGCAGAAGTAGCTACAATTAATTTATTCCAGGCAGATGAACTAGAACTTAATTAAGATTGATCAAACAGTAGCGCACTCCTGAGCGTAGACGCATATCCAATTGGCACACTTGCCTCCTTTGTATCCTTCTTGTTTGCACACAACGTCGCAGTGATTCGGGAAGCAAACTCCCCAGTACTTCTTGCTCTTGGTGAAGCAGATCGTCGCGTTGGCGCCCGTCATCGTGTCTGCATGCAGACATGCAACAACGAGATGATCAGACTGATCACAGCAGCAAACTCAAGCACAAGGAAAGAAAGAAAGAAAGATAACCATCTGCTTTGAAATAAAAGAAAAAAAAGAACAGCATGCAAGTATACGATAATGTTACAGTTAATTCTTGTTGGCGATTTCTGGATTTATCAACAGATATAATTATATCTGTAACGTCCTCAAAATCAGACCTTGCCACCTGGCAATAATCTTGACTTTGGAGACGCCACCACATCATATCAGTACCTTTGGCTTGACCATTTGACTGGTCAACCTCAGGGCCACATCAGATAACAATAACAATATAAACTAAAATATCTTTTTTCCATATAAAGACTAATAATCCAATACATAGTTTCAACAAAATTACTAGACATCAATGACTAATCAAATAACTAGTAAGGACTCAGAACAATATCCATCTCTATCAGATGACCGACAGGACTCAACCAGGATCCTAATCCACATGCAAAGCAGACCACCACGAGCTGCATCACCATCAGCACCATCATCAATACCTATCAAAGATCAAAACCACATCTCGAATTGAATTCGCAGGGGTAGAACCCGTGAGTTGTGAAACTCAGCATGTAAAGATCATATAGGAGAAAATAATAATCA
>LTAE01010240.1:0-17146 GCA_001647135.1 Pontederia paniculata
TATATTCACTCCTTATGCTTCAGCTCCTCTTCGCTTGTATTCTTCCTTCAACATCTGTCGACCACTCTATGTTCTTAGGACGGCCACTGCACACATATATTTCTTCTGAGATGTTTTTCCTGTGCATAGGCCGTCCATTCTTTTAGCTTTGGTCGATCTAGCATCTCCTGAACTTAAATCAACCTGTTATAGAATTCAGCTCAACAAGTTCATTAGTGCAGACTAAGTTCACTTACAAATTTGTGATCATCAAAACACATTCGGGATCCTAGATTTAACAGATGTTATTCCAGTCCAAGATACGATACATATCTTGACATTGTGTGGATATGAGAAGCCATGAATGCCATGCATCAGAAATAGAACTATGAATTTTAGAAAGAAAATAAATTCTTAGGATAGAGAAAAAAAAATCAAAGCCACATTTATTCTTTCTTGAATTAAACAACAAGACTTTTCAAGAGAAAAAGGGAAACAACGAGAGAAAGCAAAAATGCAGTGAATTTAACTTTGAAACCTAACAGAGGACAAGCAAATTAACCAGAAGAAAATAATTAAAAATAAACAAATGCATATCGTAGAAGATTGAACACCAAAAATTCATGGATTACCATTTGAAGGGAAAAATGCATATCGCAGAAAAAAAGGAGAATGTATTTCAAATGCGTACCTTGGTGAACTTCGTTGGATCTAAAAAAGGGAGTGGTTCTAAATCAAAGATGACGTCGCTTGAACTATACAGAGAGATATTTTTTGCCAACGAAATGAGAAATCTATGAACATAGCTAGGGAACTAGAAAATTTTCTTTTTAACAATAAAGATTCAATCAAATCAGAGCAGGTAAAAAAATTGGGATTTCATGCTAAAAGATTAAGCAAATTAAGGAAAACGAAAAGATCAATCGTTTGATATGAAAATTTTGTGGATCACCCTTTGAACGAAAAAAAAAAGTATAATGTAAGAAAAGGAAGTGAGAATATATCTCAAAGACATACCTTCATGGTGAACTTTTCAAATCTAACAATGGATTTGTTGAAATGTGAAGATGATGCCCTTAGATATGCATAGAGATGTAAATTTTGCTGACAAAGTGAGTAGAAGAACACTATTGCTAGGGAAACAAAAAGTCTTTTGGCAAAAATAAATATGTGGAGATGGAACATTTTTTTTAAATGGCATATCATACCCTTTGGCCCTCAATGCCATTAATCCGATCAGATCAGCGTGGTTCCTATGTCGAGCAGGAACACCATAATCTCACGTTCATCATTAATCTTAGATTATGACAATATGGGTCCCACACACCATAAATAATGCCCGTTTAATTGAAACAATGGGAATAAGATCATAATTTAGATATTATTCCCTAATCAAATGGGGCCCACGATATCATAGAACTAAGCAAACGCCCCTTGCTTGAACTCAGATCCCAAGTCTATATATAATTCTAACCTTATCCCAAGACCTACTGCCCAAAGGATAATCAAATATTATCCTAAACAATTATTATGGGGTCTTGTCTTGCTCAAAGATTTGAGCTACCAATTCTTTCTATCTCTCGAGTCAGAATTTAAACCTACTGAAATATAAGTCAAATGTTCATGCAAAGTTCAAAATTACTAAACTTTTGTCTTAGTCCACTAATTCTCTTTTTGTCTATTTTGTTGTAAGACTTTTTAACTGATCAGTCCAATGTTTAAATAGCTAACAGTGTTGACAAGCCCATGTTCAAGTATCTAAACAAAGCCGACGAGAGCATTTTGCACACACACGGATTTAAGTGCTGAATGGGCAACCTCATTGGTTTTTGGATTGCATGAATCATCTGGAATTCAATTTTTTCTCAGGATGCGAATCATATTTAAAATGAGAAAGTCATGACGAGCACATAAGTTATATTATTGATGTCATTCCTTCTCGTCTATATTGTATATTCTAATTTTTCTTTCTACTCGAAATCCTAATATTAATGTTAATCATGATGTCCTAACTAATTAAATTGAACATTAAAGCATTAGAATATATCTTCTTCCAATGACATGAGACATTCTTTTATTCTGTTATTCAAGTTCAACTTCTCATTCTATTATATTTTGTAACAAAAATAATGTTGATTAACGGTTTTTTTTTGTTAAAATATCTTTTAAACTAGTTTGAGAAAAAAAAACGTACCAACCAATTAAGATTGGCACTTTGTTATCTTTTGTAGTTATAACCGAAAAAAAAGGATGTCAATATATTTGCTCAATACAGTATTTATACATATTAACAAATTTGCTTTCTGAAAATGAAGTATAATTGTGTTTCAATTTTTAAATATATTTTATAAAACTTGTTTTCAAAAACAAACAATGTGTAAATATACCACTAGCACAATCCTAAAACTAATTAATTCAACTAACCAGACTTAAATGAATCTTTCGTTGATCAAGTGAAATATTTTCTGTGTATCAATATTATATATATGTTAATATTAATATTAATATTAATATTGGAATAGTTAGATTCAAACACGAGACTTCCTTTTCAATTTGAGAATTAGGTCCTTTCTATTATAGTATTATCGATTAACTCCTTAAGAAGATGCTTCTAGAATGGGCTTCAATTCAATTTTATTGTCAACGCTTGAGTTGAGATACATTAATTTTAAAATATTTTTTTACTTCTCTTTCTTAAATTATCAATTCTTTTTTTCCAAAATAGCTCATTAACTTTAATATTAGTCACTTACTTTTCCATTTTAATTACTTTCACTTCACCAAAAGCGCTAATAGGTTAACTCTATTGTTATATTTTATTTTTCACTTTTAATAAACTTTACACTCTTAAAAACAAATCATATAAACAGCCCTGAGTGCCCTTGTTCAACAAAAGTGGGCTTCCATTGAAACTCAATCTTATTTTATTTTTTATATTTTTCTATATATCGTTTAAGGGTAAAAGGGTTATTTAATAAGTTACAAATATTAAATAATGGAAAAGTTAATATAATTAACATATTTCAAAAGTTTGGAGAAAGTAAGTGGTTAATATTAAAGTTTATAATTTACTTTGAGAAAAGTCTGATGTAAATAAGAGGAGAAACTGCATACGAAAATATTGAGGCTTTATTTGACTTAATAATGGATGGATAAGCTAGAATGATGGAGTTAAGAGAGTGATTGTTTAAACTATGTTTGGATAAGAAATGTGGGTTGAAAATGTGTTAAATTAGATTATCTTTATTTTAGATACAAATATAAAAATAACGAATGGAAAAGAATAATTACACAAAAATATATTTTTATCCTGATTTA
Organism: Pontederia paniculata; assembly: GCA_001647135.1. NCBI lineage: Eukaryota > Viridiplantae > Streptophyta > Magnoliopsida > Commelinales > Pontederiaceae > Pontederia > Pontederia paniculata. Next base: position 3,298 of record LTAE01010240.1, read on the forward strand.
ATAAGTATGGACATTGTGATATATTTATTTAATTATGTCTATAATTTTTTTTATTTTTTTATCTCCTCCATCTCTCCTCTCGCCCACTTATTTTTTCATTCTCTAATTTCTTATTTTCTATAATTTTATTTTTACCTTCAATTTTTTACTTTCTCTTTTATTTTTCTTTCATTTATTTATATATTTCTATAATTTTATTTTCCTCTCCTATCTTTTTTTTCTCGTTCGCTTTCCTCTATTTTCTCTCTTCTTTCATTTTCTTATTTATGCTCCCTCACTTTCTCTTCCTCTCCATAATTTCTCCCTTTATACCTCACTTATTTTCTCTCTCCTATATTTATTTGCTATATTCCTCTTATCTTTTATCACTCTATTATATTTCTTAAGTTTCTCTCCTTTATCTCTTCTCACATTTTTTTTTCAATCTCTCATGACTTTCTCTTTCTTATCTGTGGTCAGTTTCTCTCAGTGTCTCCATTTTATCCTTTTCCACCACATACTTTTCTATTCTCATTTATACTTTCTCTTTATATCCTTTTAAACATTTCTCTTTTGTCTTTTCTTTCTTTCTCTCGCACAAAACTTTTTATTCATCTATCCACTTAAAAATAAATAAGATAGTAGAGGAAAGAGAACAAGAAAGTGAATAATATAAGAAGACAAAAAATAGGAAATGAAAAAAATAGGAATAACAACAATTAATAAGAAACAGAGAAGAGTACAATGTAAAGATAGGATTGTTTAGGAGAGAGAAAGATATAAGATATGAGAGAGAAATATAGAGTTTAGGAGATAGAAAGAGATGAGACTTTAGGTGAGAGAAAGAAAATGATAAAAAAATTAGAAGAGAGAAAGATATGGAATTACGTAATTCCATATCTTTCTCTCTTCTAATTTTAGGTGAGAGAAAGCAAGGAGAGTTTATGAGAGAGAAAGTGAGAAGAGTTTAGGAGTGAGAAAGATGTTAATACAGAATAAAATTCATAGAAGAGAAAGAAATAAGAAAGAGAAATTATTGGAGAGTCTAGGAGACAGAAATACAAGGAAGTAAAAAGGAGAAATATACGAGGGGAGAGACAAAAACATGAAATAAGAATAAAATGAGACAAAAAAAACTACGAGAGAGGAGAAAAAAGTAAAAAGTATGAAAAAAATATGATAAATAATAAAAAATAGATATACAAGAGAATAAAGTAGGATGAGAATTAAGGGAGCATTTTTCTCCCAGTAATCTTTGTAGATTATTAGTAATATGAACTTAAAATTATTTGGGCTCATCAGATTATCCTATTTACTTATTTTAATTCGCAGACAATTTGGATTGCCTAGCAATGCAGATTGCCTATGAAGTGACAATCCACATTACCTATGAGGTAGATGTCTATCCAGATTACCACCCAAGTGGTAATCTTATTTATATTAGTTTTCCTATTTGCCCTTTTAAATCTTTCATAAATAAAACATAACACAATAATAAATCGTCATATAATAATAACAACAATATAAATAATAATATATATTAATAATATTAATAATAATAATAATAATAATATTAACTTTTAAATCTTTCATAAATAAAACATAACACAATAATAAATCGTCATATAATAATAACAACAATATAAATAATAATATATATTAATAATATTAATAATAATAATAATAATAATATTATTATAAATTAATGACCATAATAAATATTATTTAGATAATATTATATTATTATAATCATATTATGAATTAAAATATAGCACTGATTGTTATTTATAAGTATTATTAATTAGACTAATATTTTTATAAATTATTATGATTAATTATAAATATTATTTTATTATTATTTTAAATTGAAGGGTATTAATTACTTAAATTCATTAATTTGTGAGTTTATAATTTAAGTTGATAAATTTTAATTCAATAATAAAAAAATCTTAACTTAATAATATTTTTGAAGGGATTTTAGTAAAATGATGTATATTATTTAGTATTTATATAAGTAAATATAATAATCTAAATTACCGCTTAGATTACTTATATATAGTAAACAAGGTAATACACATTACTGATAATTTAATATGTGGTAATTTTTTTGTCAAGTAATGTAGATTATCAGGTAATGTTAAGAGGTAATGTAATAAACACCTCCTAAGAGTTGAAAAAATAAAAATATGAAAATATATCTTAAAATAAAATAATTATTATTTATTAATAATATATCATCATTTATTATTGCTAATATATATTTTCTAAATATTATAAATTTAAAATTCGCCTAAATGTGAAGCGAAATAAAAGTAGAAATTATTAACTAATAAAGGGGCAACATTATAATAAAAAATTTAAACCAATTCAACCATTAATTTGGGGTTTGAATTTGAAGAGTTAAATAGTGTGTTAAACATCCATAACTTTCTCTCCATTATTTATAAAAGAAATATCTAAATATTAGTTAGTTTTCTCAAGCCCCTTTAAATTTATAACTCCCTTTTATTCAAATAAACCTAATATCAAGAGAATAAAAAGTTAGGACTAACCAACATATGATTGCTTGACTTATCTATTCTGATCCAAATATCGAACGAGGATATTAAATATCTAAGAAAGTATAGCCCAAACGAAGAAGTAAGCATGTTATAGATATTTGGGAAATTTTGATAAAACGTCACTTTTGGATATATATATGTCAGGAAAATGACAGAACTCAAGGCCACTACAACACTTTTGGCGATTATCATAGATAATTTCTGCTTTTCTGAAAAAAAAATAAGTCTTAAGACTCAACATACTAACTAAAGTGATGTGATTGAGTCGGATCAAATTCAATGTGAATATCAGGATTCACTTATTATAATCGACAAATTTAAAATGTCAAAATTAACAATTTGTTCATATTAAAATATCTAAACTATTAAATAATTTTAAGATTTCTTATCTTTAATCTATTTATTTTAATTATTATCTTTATTTTATTATCAATATCTTGTTTATCCTTAAATTTGTTAAAATATTTTTAAAGAATAATCCTAATTCGATGATCCAAACTAAATAAAATTTGATTGAACTAAAATTATAGAACTCGATTTGATTTGCTTTCTCAAATATCGTGTTAGGAGGCACTTGCAAGACCAGATCACACAGACGAGTTCACGTACTTAGTGTAACACCTTCAAAATTACATCCTCATCTCACATATTATCCTTACCCTTGAAGAGGTTACGTGCTTAGATCTTTAATTTAACTTTTGACAAGTTGATCAGTAAACATAATGAACATATCACGCTGATACTAATACTTTTAAAACTTCATTCTTTTTGCACAATAAAACCTAATATATGAATTCAAAATTTGAAGTGTCTCATTTTTCTATTTAATTAAGATTTTATGAGGTGTGTATATACATATGTGCGTGTCAAATTATATTGTTGTAATGACGGTCGTGGTCACCACTAATGCATGCATTTTACATTTATTTAATAATATTATTTACATCTTTTTTTAATTTTATTATTAATATTATAATATTTGTTTAGAATTAGTGACCTATCCCAAAACGACTAGAAAATGACTAGAAGAGAACAAGATTGATGGATCAATTCAAGTTAGGAGATCTCAATTTCGAGTTTTTCTAAACGCAGAATATCTTCATTGAAAGCTTCACCATTTAGTTGGATGTGTGATCTAAGGGGCCATTTGGCGCATTCCAAATTTTATTAATAGATAATTTAGATCACTATTAAAATAGATTATCACTTTATAATTTATCGATAATATTATATCATAGCGTTTGGTAAGTAGTAATAACACAAATTATAATTTAAATTATGAAACAAAAATTACTAAAGTACCCTCCAACATTGTTGGATTAAAATAAATATAAACAAAAGAAAAAAAATAAAAAAAGTGAGTTAGATTAAAATATGAGTTTATATTATCATCATTCGTAAAATAATTAAAAAAAATAGAAGAGAATGTTGAAGACTATTATTTCATAATAAAATATAGATATTTTTAAAGTTCGATTGAAAAGATAATTTTATCAAAATGTTCTGAAAAGACACTTCTCGTGGGAGCTGGGAGCTATTTTTATTAAAACATCGGTAATTTGTTACAGTTAAAAATGATAATATAGTGGACTCTAAAAATTTTAAATTAAATAACTAATAATCTATCTGAATTACTTATTAAATGACCCAAGGTAATACAGATTAGTCGAAGTAAAACTAGGATGACAATCGACAATGAAGAACGAAAATTATGAACAAACGCAAGATGAGAGACAAACAAATAATGAAGATGGAGACGGAGACAAAGCCATTAACTTTACACAACACAGCACGACACCCTTATTTCAATCTAATTCGTCACAATAAGTTCTCTGATGTAAAAAAAAATCACAATATAACTACTGAATGCGATAGAATGTGACACGGCCTGCCTGCAACGTCAAGTATGAATAAAGGGCACCAATCATGCAAGGATGGAACTGTAACCGTGCTTAATTTCTGCACACAGCCAAAAACCTTTTGCTTCTAAAAAAAGTGATTTTTTTTCTGCACAAAAATAGAACTTTTACCTCATTCGTTTCAACAAGCAACAGCTCATAAAAGCAAGAAATATCTTTCAATCAATATATCAATGTATGTACAGCACAAGTTTTGAACTGTAAAATACAGCTAAATGGACAATCTGAATCTCTTTTGTTTCCTTTTCTTTTTCACCCGGTTCATACCCTTAAATATTTTTCTTGTCCATCGCTTCCGAAGATCTTAATATTTTCAACTTGAAATATCTAAATATTTCCAACTTGAAAAATAATCATTTTATGATGGAAGATTACATAAATTCACATATGCAAAATTACAAGGTATCTGTATCTTTTAACGTTCAAGTGAGTTTTTTTTCTGTCAAAGTTTTTGAGAAATCATTCTGCTTCAGGCGAACTAAAAAAATAGAGTACAAAAAATTTCATGTATGTATATATATATATATAATATATATATATATGCATGTATGTATCTTTATGAAAAGTACAGCGTGCGTGTGTAGGGAACTAAAATCACTAGTAATTCGAATTCAAAGGTAATCATTTTAGATCAATTATATGAACACAATTAATTTTGTAAATTAGAATTATTAAGAATTCTGATAAATGCTATTACTTTTTTTAGCCCATACATATATAAGATTTCATTTTATGTTCATATGTCTATTTTTTTCTTTTTTTTTTCTAATATAACTTACATGTAAAGAAAAATAAAAAATTGATATTTGAATCATAAAATCAGATAACTCACGTGTAAAAACAATTCATCAAGTACATTGCAAAATTATTTTACTCCCAAGATAAAACTCCATTCTCGTGTAGCAAATGCGGCCAACGCTTTGCTAATCACGTCAATGTGTGGCATATAACATGACACCAAGTACCAACAATAAACGCATGAAGCCGTCCGCCCAACGAACCAAAGGCCCTATCAAAGAGCATGACAAATTATGATCTCAGAACAGGACATAAATGTGCTCCATATCCATTACCAAGTGGTCCTTGACATGTACCTTTTATCTCATTAGCTTGGCAAACGGAAACGTCCTCAAACCAAGAAGAGAAGCCGCACTCGCAAGCCAATTAAGCTCTCGTCAGACAGATAGAAACATAGATCATGGTAACTACAGGGCACATAGTTTTTTTTTTCTTCTTTTGATCTTTTCACAGTTCACAGTTCTTGTGCAATGATCTGATAAGTGATAATTGCCTTTGTTTTCTGAACAGATGATGCGATAGTGTTTGGAAACAGGGTGACAGGAACAGCTCACTTGTCATCTTTCTAAGTACATCCTCGAGTTTGATTGCAGATTTTTTTACTGAGACAGGTTGCATGTACAGGGACCCCTTTCTATTCACAATTAACAGGCCTTGATTTGCATCATGGGACAGTTACCTGCAGGTCAAGAATGGCTGGAGCTTTGGATGCTCAAGTGATCCGAAGGCTGATGCTTTGGATGCTCAATTGATCTGGACCTATAAGTACGTCCAATTTGATGAAATCAAGCAGGACAGATAGGAGGAAGACTGTTGAAAGCGTGGGGAATCAATGGGCCTCTTACTTCTGCTTCCTATCTTTCTCTCTGTCATCACAGGAGCTCCATCTGCAGATGCTTGGGGCAAGCTGGGCCATTTCATGGTCTGCAAGGTTGCAGAGGTAGTACATGCTACAACCTTCTCTTCTCCCTTATCTGTTAGTGCTGATCACTGTAACTTTGCCATCTGCAGCAATATCTGTCCAACAATTCAATTAGTGCAGTTCTTGATCTTCTTCCAGAATCAGCAGGAGGAGAATTAGCAGAGGTCTGTGCATGGGCCGATGAGGTCCGCTTCCGTTACCGCTGGTCGAGCCCTCTCCACTACATAAACACCCCTGAAGTCTGCAACTACAAGTACTCAAGTGCGGCTGCAGCACTAATCCCTCCCGTTTTTCCTTGATGCTTGCAGAATTTTGCTTTGTTTCCTTACACGTTATGTAACCTGTGCAGGAGACTGCCATAATGCTAAACACAAGGAAGGCATGTGTGTGGCCGGAGCGATCAACAACTACACAGAACAACTTAGAAGCTACGGGGATCCCACAAATCAATGTAAAGTTCAGGAGCTTGTGCTTTGGGCAGTTGTTTTGAATTTATGGTCCGTGCCTCACTGACACTGATTAATGCATTTGCAAACAGATAATTTGACTGAAAGCTTGATGTTTCTTGCTCATTTCGTGGGGGATATACACCAACCTTTACACGTCGGGTTCGCCGACGATGAAGGTGGTAATACAATTATCGTCCACTGGTACAGAAGGAAGACCAACCTTCACCATGTTAGTATCTTTTCCCTTCTATCATTGTAGAGCAATGTTCCTTTCTCCTTCAAGTCTCTGTGCTCCTCCAAGACTTCATTCTTGTACTGATTGCAAGGTATGGGATGTGAGCATTATAGAGACTGCAATGCGGGACTTCTACAATAATGATCGAGACACCATGATTGAAGCAATCAAGATGAACATCACGGCAAGTTATTGCTTTTCTATGCCATGAAGAAAACAAAGACACACTAATTCTGAAGTTACATAGTTTCTTGTCTGAACTTTTACAGTAAATATAACTGGAGACATGATATTTAGCATGTAGCTTTCTTTATTGAATTAAAGAAGAGGGAACATGGACTGATTTGTTTTGAATGATATTTTCCTGGTTCAGAGATCATTAAAGCATATATGCATGTTTTTCCACAGAATGACTGGAATGATCAGGTTGATAATTGGGAGGACTGTCGCAACAAGAGGGTGACTTGTGCAAACAGGCGAGTCTAGAAACTGTGAACTACATCTGCATCTATCATTCCACTCCTCATTCCAACATAATCTTTTTCATTATTTGGCAACAGAGGTTCATGGTCTATTACATTTATCAGGGTCATTAAAAAGAATCAATGTAGCAATACTGAAACTGACAATGAAATTAATGACAAAAAAGTGCAGCTATGCTGGCGAGAGCATAAGTGATTCCTGTCGTTACGCATACAAGGATGTGGAACAGGATGTTACACTGGGAGGTAGGCACATGACCATTTTCTTTACTTTTTTTTTTGTACTGTATTTTTTACATCTAAGTGATTGAAATGCATGAAATTGGTACTGCAGATGACTACTTCTTTTCTCGGTTGCCTGTCGTTGAGAAGAAGATAGCTCAGGCAGGAGTGAGGCTGGCCTTAATACTGAACAGGATTTTTGATAAAGATGCAGCAGAAAGCCTCCAGAGTTATAAAAGATAAGCAGATTAATCATGCCCCTGCAGCACCTTGCAGAACTGCTATGTAACAAGGATGTTGTTTCCTCATCAAATAAATTGCATCCATCCTTCTTTCTTAATGGCAATACATCCTTTTAAATAAAAAATGGCATGCAGTTCGTTGGTACAAGAGCTATACATATCTAAGTGCCAAATGCCAGAATTTTTAATTAAAACTTAACTTCACTCACCCAAGAAGAAGGTTAAAATTTAGGACGGATTTAATCATCGCAAATGCATCGCTATAACAAATATAGAACATAACAAAAACAAGCCTTTATACCAAAAGGTAGATATATGAAAATTTATTTTTTTATTGAACTCGAAAAATTATTCCTTCTTTTAAAAGAAATATAGAAGTTTTCCTTTAAAGGCTAGATGTTTAAAATAAATAATATAAATGGAAAATAAACAAGGTGAAAATTCAATATGAAAAAAAATAGTTCCTTAAAGACCGCAGTAATTCATCTTATATTTATATATGATACTTTTAGTATTACTGGAACCAGAAAGAGTATCACTTTTCAAAATATGACGTCTAAATATTTTTTAAGCGTTTTTTCGAAACCCAACTAAACGCAAAAATACCAGTCATTCTTCAGAAAAAAAAAAACATTTTACTCAAAATAAATCAAAGCTTATTTTCTTTAAAATAAGCAAAAATATTGATACAAAGAATCGAAGGAAAATAACTCAATATAAGATTAAAGAATCGTGAAAACAAGGTAATCATCAGAAGGATCATGCTAATGTCTAGTGGCAAAAATAAATTATACATAACAAAAGTCTTTTTCATCTTCTTCCTATGAGCAAGTAAAAGCAACTGAAAAGAGAAAACCTCTGTCATCCACTTAACCATTAACTTAACCAAAAAAAAGAGGGCCTGTCTACTTCAGTCACAGCTTCTTTATGTTAACACTTTCTAGGATGTAGGCAACTACCCTTGGATTTCGCATTAGACTTGTTATCCCATCAAAATGTCTCTTTGGTGGATACAGCATTGTTATTCTACATTACCTATTCCAGAGAGATCGAAGGTAAGTAGGCTCTGAGCATGGCGTGAATTTTCTCCCATTCTGATGAGTCCATGCTTAAGAACATGGCGAAAAAGGCTACACTGACGATCAGGAGGAGAGAAATAATGCTCTTGATGCATCCATGGCCACTTGTCAACTTCCCCAAGACTGTTTTACAATACTTGTCTGCATCTTTGATGGACCGTTCTGTGATAGCATCCACATCACGGCTCAGGGCTTCCTCATTCTATGTAAAAAAGGAGAATAGTTCGTTAAGGTCACAAAGTTATGCCAAATTTCAATCAAATAGCATCTTCGTAGTCAAGTTTACCCCAGGATATTTTGATTTAAAAAACATACACATATTACTAAGTTGAGACCAATATAACCACAAATCAACAGCTATATTAGTGTAATTTATTTACCTTGGCCTTCAAATGCTTAAGTGTCTCCTTAAGACCATCAGGAGAGAGTTTCCTGGAGTATTCTTTCCATCCATCTGACAGTTTCTTAAGAATTGCAGTACTTGCATCAATATTCTCCAGATAAAACTTTTCCTGATAAGCCAATTTTCACGTATGATAGATAAAAGATTAGATTATTTATTTTTTAGGTCAAAACAAAAGAAATATATAAAAAGCATTCAGGGTACTCACCCACTGCTGGTAGCACGAAGAATTCTGACTCAAGCACCAAATAAATACGTCTGATGCTTCACTTGTTAGTTCTTGGATGTCTGCAAGCAACTTTTGATTTCAGTATAACTAGTTAAAGCATCAGAAAAAGATACATGGGACAAACATTTCAGGCATACTCTCTTGCATTGCTCTAACACAAGCAGGCAAAAGTTGTTGTGATACTTGTTTTGTAGTTTTAGTCCCTGGAGAGCCAGCCAGAGCAAGCTCTTTTAAAGTAGGATATACTGCTTCGAATCTCTCTGTTGCCTGCAACAAAAGATGTGTAAGAAACCATGTTTGCCACAAAAGAATTTCGGGCATTACAAGGAAAGAGCATACCTTAATGCGTGTGGCAGCAGATGGAAATGTCATTCGCAAAAGCAAATCAAAGGTAGCTGGAGGCACCAGGCGCTCCCCTTTCCTAACAGCACCATTCAACAAAATTGGTCGAGCTTTTGGCCCTGAAAGGATTCTGTACAAAAGATTAAATAAAAAATTAGTTTTAAGTAAAAAATTGACAGCTTTATTTTCAAATAAACTTTTCACAAGCAGACCTTTCAACCAATTGCAAGATCAAGTCCCTAGACTGTGGATTCCCGCCTGATTTCCCACAAACTACAGGAAAGAGGTAATGTGCCCACACATACATTCCGACAACTGGATCACCTTGCGAAGCCTACAACAGATCGGTTCCCACATTTAGAGTAAAAAGATAAAAGTCTTTTTTATCTTCCTTACTGGAGTCAGAGGCAAAGGAGATATCATTATCATTATCTTACCTGAGCAACAACCCAAACTAAAACTGGAAGTTTCTCTTGACCTTGGTACTTGGAATTGTCCTTTATTTTCGGTAAAAGATTAATTAGAATGTCAGGCTTCCTCCTTAAAGCCATTGCCAGAACGACAAATATTGCAACCTGTTCAAAGCAATGTCAGTTAGAATCAAGTTAATCCAAACTACATACTGTGAGCAAGAATTGTTCATAAACAGAATAAATACAGTTGAGTTCACCAAAAGAAAACAATAGACTCAACTGATCCCTGAAAGTTGAAAGTCAATTTGTAAATCACTATCTCAGATGGTGATATATTTAAAAATTAGTAAGAAACTATCAATTTGTAAAGTATATTAATATCAAATGACAATGCAACCAGACAAAACCAATTATAGGCCCCACATAGAACAATCTTTTTTTTTTTGAGGAGACACATAGAACAATCTGAATTTCCAGATAATGATTAAATCCAGACTAATGAACAGATAAGCTTTCAGGTATCATGACCCTCAAATTTTCTTATCCATAAATGTCACAAGCTTTGAACTGAGAAATGTAGTAAAAGAATGAGGAAACCTAAATAATCCTGGGCAAAGTTTATTTTGGGAGACCTCAAAGAAGCATAGGCTGCATAATAACAAACAGAGATTATAACATAGAGTATGTAGGCAGTAATCCTGGTGTCATATTCTTTAGCAATACTTGAATATAATGTTTCTGAATATGATGACATGGAAGTACGTGGGTTAGCTGCAAAATGTCACTAGATACTAGTTAACTTGTGTCATGTATCTAAAAGAAATAAACATAGGGTAGCAGTTTAGACATATGGAAGTGACACAACTTAAAAGATTAGAGGTGGTCGGACAAGACTTAAACATGGCATACTTAATTGTTACAGATAAAATTTGAGAACCGGATATTAACCAATGTGCTTGCAAAAGTAAATAGATGGACAATGTAGATGATTTGTACCTGAGCCTTGGACGAAGTATGTTGAACTGGCTTTTTTGTGCCCTTAGCAGCTGCATGCTGAGTGGCCAGGTCAGCAAGGATGACGTCCAAACACCATAAAACAAAATCACCTAACTGTTCAGGGGACTTGTGGGCAATCCAATCAACTGACGTCTTATATACTTCTTCAGATATATTGTTGATGGGATTCTGCTCCAGGTAAATTAAGCCATCAACAAGTCAATGGAAGAACAACAAAGCCAATAAACCTCAAATAAGCTCAGTTGAAACCAAATGACATTTTAAGCTCTATGCTTGTTAGTTTACACATATGCACTAGATATAGAATTAAGTGCAAAAGAGGTCAACTTTACAAGTCATTTGGCTGCTGAAACACAGATCTCATAGTTAATGCATATGCATAACAGATAGCAGCCTTGAAAGAATGACATTACTTGAAATTTTCAGGCACAATTCAAATTAACCCACAGGTCCTCATATCATTTCAAAGATACTCCGACCTTCGTGCTGGCAACACATCATTCAAATTTCAAAGATAATCAACATGCAAAGTGCCACTAATGGTTATTGAGAGGTAACTAAGGACTTTGAGACATCAATCTAGCTTAGAGAGTAATTGTTGCGCTTCTGATTTATCACACATTGACATGCAAATTAACCACAAATTTCACGATTCACACTCACTTTCATAACAATAATATGAGACAATGAAGTGAGAAAAGGAACTCACATCGGCAATTTTTGCAATAGGGGATTCCTTGAACATCTTAGGCCAAGGGAATTGTGATGCGCTCACCGTCGCAAAAGCTCGTCCAAAGTAATCCGCGAAGCGCATGAGCTGTATATCTTGCTGTGACTCGTATGATGCCTGCACGAATCAATTGTTAATTCCTTCTTGCATTAAGACATGGAAAATAATCCACCTTTTTTTCAAACCTAAACCCCGGATCAGATCAAATATCCTCACCGAGATATCCAACAAAAATGCGGCGAGATCCGCGGCGTCGATTTTGCCCGCGGCCTCAGCCACGGTGACCTTGGGCTTCTTCGGCTTCTTGGTCTTCGCCTTCTTGGCCTCCTCCCCGCCGTCTCCGTTCGCCTTGGGCGCGTCGGTCTCGCTGTCGACGTCGTCGTCGTCGTCGGATGCGGACCGAGCGGGCTTCGATCTGACGGGCCCGTCCTCCTCCAGGGCGGCCGCGGCTGCGGACTCGATGGCGCGGCGTCGCTCGTGGGCCTTCTTCTCTACGGAGGCGAACACGTTGCCGTTGGGGAGCGGGCGATCGCGATCGACCGTGGCACCGGCCGCCTGCTGCTGCTGCGGATGCCTCTGGCGCTTGCCGTAGGTGACCTTCTGCCACCCGTGGTTGGGGTCGCTGACGGCGGCCGCAGGGATGCCGTCGAGGAGCGCGGAATCGAACTCGAAGGACTCTTCCATGGCGTCTGTTTCGGGAGGAGAAGAACGACAGGAGGAAATCGAGGAAGGCAGAGTTTGGTGGCGTTTTTAGTTTAAATAGGAGAAGAGGAAGGCGTCCATTTTGGCCGGGTGCTCCAGTTTCCGGCGAACTTAGTAAACGGCCACCGAAATAATTTCAATTTACATCGATGCCATTATCTATTTATTAGTGCTTTTTGGAGGGTTTTTTGCCCTTATATATGACGTATGATGCTACAATAATTTCCACGTAATGCCCCTTGGGGAAAAAAACAAAACGGCTAACTAATATATACAAGAATTAAATTGTATTATGACTGAAAAATGATAAAGAAAAAATTATTAACATTTAATAGATAGATAGATAGATAGATAATAAATTTATATGTTTAGTGGATGTATAAGATTGAGGTTATCTCTTAGTATATATGTATATTATGAGCTAAAAATGATAAAGAAAAGATTATTTAATTGATAATTAACTCATCAATTAATAGTAATTTGGTAGATAATGCTTCTGAAAAAGTCGATAATATTTTTTATTATAATTCAAGTGATTGAAATGGTGTTCTGAAATGTGAAATCTTATTGAGGACAAAGTAATATATATCATGCAATTCCCTGTTATCTTCTTAAAAGCGTATTAATTAAGCCGGTTTTTTTAAAAAAAATCAGCGACGGAAAAGAAATTATGACATATTAGCTTGTTTGGATAAGAATTGTAAAAAAAAATTAAATGAACTTAAGATCTAGAATTGTAGACATCAAAGTTGTAAAAATGATTGTTCAAATATTCGTTGAATAAACTTGTAAGGAAGTGTTTATTATTGGACAGCTTTTCTAATTTATTGCAGATTAATTGTCCTCTCAATCACAACAATTAATTGCCCTTCAATGATTTCAGATCGTAAAGATCGAAGTAAATCAAATTATATATATCAAAGTTTTAAGTTAGAAAATAAATTATTGAAAATTCACTATTATTCTTAAAATATTAATTAATTCGCTATTAAATAAAAATTACTAATTTACAAAATTGGTATGGCAGGCAGGTAATTTCAGAGATCTCTGGGATATGTTGCATGGTCCATATTGGTTCATGCACGTTATAATAATTCATTTCAGTTTTCGATATGTAACCCCCCC
>LTAE01010243.1:0-17139 GCA_001647135.1 Pontederia paniculata
TCTCAGGCGACCACCTCTCACCAACTACAGCCTTCTTTACACCGCCGACCAGCCCTGCAACCCTTGCGGCACCTCAGAATCCTGCCCGGCCGCCTTGGTAGATTCGGTTTTGGCAAGGAGGAATGTCGATGGCCTCCCGAAACGTCAGAGACCTACTTACTTCCTTCAGCCCCTCGCTAGATTTTTTTGCCATCTCCTCCGGCGATGGTCGAATAAAGGCACGCGTTCTCTGTTCATTTTCTTTCAAACATCTTGAGAGAATTTTTGACACTCTGGTCATTCTGGAGATAGGGAGTTGGAATATTTGCTTACGGATTAGTGATTTCTTTCGTTAAATTCTGCTTTTTCAGATATGGGATGCCATACGGGGGCAGTTGCAGACGGAATTCGCAGACATAGCATCGTCAGACACATCGAGCTTACTGTCTGAACCTAGAAAGGGACATCTATCGCTCGATTACACTTGCATGAAGTGGGTTCAGCTAGCAAGCAAGGTTTATTTCTTTTCTTAAACTAAGCAGGCGATTTTTTTTAATTTGTTCATAATATATGCATTGAATGCTATTTTTGCGATTTTAATTTGTATGTGTAGAAGAAGAAAAAATCTAGAAGTTCTCTTCTGATCTTGGGAACTGGAGGTGGTGATGTTTTTGCGCTTGATGTATCTGCTGGTCAGTTGAAGTGGAAGGTCAGTGACTGCAGTGCTGGGTGAGTTTCGTATCACAGTTTACTTTCAATCGAGTTGGGTTGTTGTCATTGACTAGTAGTTTGACCAAGTTACTACTGGATAGGCTGGCAGATTTGGTTTAATGGTCTAGTCACAAGGTTACAACATAAGATCACTTAGTTATCTGATTAAAAAGCTAGGTACAACACACAGACACACAAGTTCTCTCTCAAAAACGATGTATATCTTTGATGAAAGTGTACCAAGAAAGCTTGATTGAATGATACACACAATCCTTGAAAATGGACCTGGATGAAAATGTTGTTAGTATAAATAAACTTTTCCTACTCTGTGTTTATTCCTTACTAGGCTTCTTCACATAAGTAGGATTTGTTCTGTTGTTTCTCAATTGGGTTCTATATCTGATTGTATTTCTTGATAATTGTAGGGGTGTCAATGCTATTTCTTCTTCTGCACATTCCAGTTGTGTGTACACAGCAGGTGCTGATGGCATGGTTTGTCAAATTGATATATCCACAGGGAATGCATTAGGAAAATTCAGAGCTTCTACAAAAGCGATATCCAATATGACAGTTTCTGCAGGTACTTCATTTTGGAAGTAGTTAGTTGTTTGTACTTATATTCCTTGTAATCCTTAATACATTTCTTTGTTAAGGATGGCACTCTAGGAATCTTTTGCATGGAGCATGAAGGACACTAATGTTTTTTTAACATATCTTCCTTCCTTAAATAATCCATGTTATGAATGCCTTTTTATGATTAAGCTAAAAAACCTCAATTACTTTTTAATAGACACATATATCATATAGTTTTACTACATTGGAACAGAAACTTGGAATTGATCATAAACATACTCTTTTTCTTGAAGGCATACTGTTCTTGATCCATGTATCCTGTTTTATGTCTCTTGGCAACTAGTTTCCTGGCTTTGATGCTCTTCTGCAAGATTTAAGTTCCATTAGCATATACATTTTATCCGACTCCCCTCATAAAATCTGTAAATACTATAGCTTTCAATTTTATATGTGGATGACTACAAAAAGGTAGCCATCCTTCTCTTTCTTCAAAAAAAAAGAATCCCCTCATAAAATCATTTTATTATACTTGCAAAATTAGAATTATACCTTCTCAAAAAAAAAATAGAATTATAACTTATGCTTTCTAGATTCACAATTTGCGCATTTTAGAATCATAAAATGGATGGTCACTACTCCTTGTCATTCTTCAAAAAAGAAAAAAAGAAACTTAAATGCACTTGTCTTTCCCCTTTCAAAAAAATGTACTCGTCTTTCTCAGGAAAAGAAAACTTAAGTATAGTTGTCTGTATTGGTATAAACTTTTTTATATTTATCCTATTTTATAAACCCAGAAATTTTTTAGATCTCTTCGTACAGAATAAAAATAATATTCAACGAGACACGAATATCTCAATTTTTTACTTTCATGTCTGTTGTATTTGACTAATATTTAAATAGTTGTGGTTGTATTTTCTTTCAGATGGAAAGACATTGGCCACTGCTGCTGGTCAGTTGAAAACCTTCAGTTGCTCTGATAATAAAAAAATACAGAAATTTACTGGACATCCGGTATAATTTTGTACCCAACACCCATGAAAGCCTCTGTCATAGCTTTACCTCTTTATTTTATTGTCTTCTCTTTTTGTGTTTTCTTTTCTTTCATCTGAGATCTTTTTTTGCTTTCATTGATCAATTTGGCTAAATTTAGGTGGCTGTTCGATGCATGATCTTCAGTGAAGATGGACAATATATCATATCATCTGGAGTTGGAGAGAAACATGTGGCTATATGGAATGTAGGTGATGCTAAAATGAAATCTGCTGTGTGTCTTCTTTCGGTGGAACATCCAGCCATTTTCCTGGATAGCAAGAGTTTAGACAGTAAAGATAAAGATGGACCGCTGTATGTTTTAGCTACATCAGAAATAGGGATCTGCTATTTCTGGTATGGAAGTAATATTGCAAAGTTACGTAGTTGTCGGCCTACAAAGATCTCTATGTCTATTGAATCTTCCCTTCCAAGAACGAGCCAGGATTTTCCAATATTTGCCGCAAAACTTCAGGCCATTCCAGAACCATCTTTCGGACAAGTATTTGTTGCCTATGGTTCTCTTGTTAAGCCATCATTTGAGAAAGTCTTGGTGCAGAATGGGATTGACATAAAATTGGATAGAAGTCAAGGTGGGCTTCTCTTACAAAGAAAATCTTTGGGAGAAGCTCATAAAGGCTCAACCACACTAATAAGAGGTACACCGGAAACAAAGATGCTCATACTTATATCTTGATTTTTTTAGTGGTACACACAGATTGGGACCTGTTTTGTTTTGATGATGCATAACATTTTCTCAGTTGCATGCATTTAAACTTTTCATAATGATATGGTTGCATGTTTCTCTCTCTATCATTGTATTCATCACTTGTCTCTTATGTCCTCTGGAAGTGCTAACTTGTATCTGTTGATAAAACAGTAACGGCACTAGACCGCGCCAATGCGGAAGATGCTATTCTTCCTCTTCCAAAGCTTCATGCTGAGAGTAAGAAAAGGAAACACGGTATGACACAACAGGCTGTGGACAATAGAGATGCAATGCCTGATCCTATCATGAGTACGATCAAATCTCAGCCCGCTGTGAACAAAGGTGACGTTCCCTTTTTCAGTCATCATAACTTTAACGACCTTAATACGGAACAATTTATGAGATACTTGAGGAATAAAACTATGGCTGCAACTATTCACTAGTTGAAAACTGTATAATGTATTTGATCATTTGCTTGCTTTGGACAAGTGATCTTTAAGTCATTAGCTTGCTTTAAAAAGGAGGAGCAATAGCAAAATTGGCTCTCTTGTGGTGCTTTACATGTGTCTTATTACTAAAAAATTGAACCAATTATGTAACAAGGGATTCCCAAAAAATATTATGTAGCTAGGGCAGTGAGGATGAAATGAAATGTACAGACAAAGCAATTTGGCAGTCTGGTTAAAGAAAAACAGAGATAATCTTAACATATGATCTATAGTCTGGTAGAATTTTTTTCCAAGAAGAATAGCACTAGTAATTCTCTTAGAAAGTTGACAATGAAGAGCTCTTCTATCTAGAAATAAACATCTTGTAGGGAATTGGTTGTTTGATCAATGGGTCTGACTGATAAAAAGTATAAAACCATTGTAGTATTTCATTGAATATAGATGAATACAAAGGATAATTCAATTATCATAATTGTCCACCGTGACACCAATC
The DNA here is from genome assembly GCA_001647135.1 of Pontederia paniculata. Classification (NCBI taxonomy): domain Eukaryota; kingdom Viridiplantae; phylum Streptophyta; class Magnoliopsida; order Commelinales; family Pontederiaceae; genus Pontederia; species Pontederia paniculata. The sequence goes on from LTAE01010243.1 coordinate 3,944, forward strand.
AACTTTCTTATTAAAAAAAGAAAAAAATATAACCGAGGTTAGAGCCGTAAGAACCAGAAATAGTGTAAGAGATTATAGTTGTAACAACCTGTTGCTTGTTGGCGGTTTTATCTTTCCTTCTATTTATTGAGGAATCTGTTGATCAATTCTTAATTATAAATGAAATTCTTTAACATTTTGTATCTTGTGCAGTTAATTTGCAAAGTTTGGAGGATGTTAATAGTATATGCATAGAGGATAGGCTAAGAAAACTGGGCATTATTAGGAAGAATGATGATCCAAGAGGAGAGAGCCTTCACACTGATCCCATTGATGCTGATTTGGATATGTACAGTGGAGGAAAGATTTTTGCTGATGCATATTTGCCAGCAAAGAAGGTTAGTCTCTAAGTTTGGTGACTTATGTCTCCTTCCTTTGCTCATTTTAACTGTTTGCTTTTAGCATATTTGGAGCTGGGCTGCTGATGATTTGTCTGCTCACATGGTTATCCTCTTTTGAACTAGGTAAACTCGCAGATTGCATCCTTAAGTCCTGCTGATGCCTCTAAGTTCCTAGAAATTCTGTTGTCAGCTTGGAAGTGTAGGTAATGTCTTCAAAGTTTAATTGACTTTGCCATTTAAATTTGTTTCTTGCATTGGATCAGTTAAAGAACATATCTGTTTGACAAACAATTGGAAACATAGTTTCTCACTCTTTGGAGTCCTCAAAAAGAAAAAAAAAGTGGTACAAAACTGGTTAGCAATGAAGGGTAAACTTGCAACACAGCTGAATTTGAATGCCGATGGATCTTGCCATGAATTTTATGAATTTAATCTCATCTGGTTGTTTTTTGAATGATATATGCATGGAAGAGCTAAGCTGTTGCTTCAGAATATTCTTATTTCGTTGGTCAATAAAAATGTCTAAACCTAGGATCTGACTTAAAAGTTCCTTCTGAATGATGCCCCTAAAAGTTGAAGATAATACTGAAAGTTGTTCCTTGGCCCATGTCAATTAGTGAAATAGATTGTAACATAAATTCAGCTGCACGTAATGTCGACTACCAGAAAAATGTAAATCAAGACTTTTGGATGCCTTTTCTCATGAATAGTTTTTCCTCTGTTTCAATGCTTATACATTTTTTGTCCATAACCTAAAATCAACAAATGAGAATGGTGCTTTGAATATAATCTTCAATTGTTAGTAACCTTAGTTTTCGCTTGAATTTACTTATCGTATGTTCCATTTTCTGTGAAACTTATATCTTAGCTATACAAACTGCACACAGGTAATAATCCCTTTGAAAAGATATGGCACTTGATGTGAATGATCTATTAATGATTGATAATAAATATCTGTGAATCGGTGGGCGAGAATGCTGTTTTTGATTGTATACTATTTGGTCATGAAGTCCTATTGTTTATACTATTCAGTTTTCTCAAAATTACCTCTGCTATATAGATCATTAATAGATGAATCCTGCCATGAATTTTATGAATTTAATCTCATCTGGTTGTTTTTTGAATGAGATATGCATGGAAGACCTAAGCTGTTGCTTCAGGATATTCTTATTTTGTTGGTCAATAAAAATGTCTAAATCTAGGATCTGACTTAAAAGTTCCTTCTGAATGATGCCCCTAAAAGTTGAAGATAATACTGAAAGTTGTTCCTTAGCCCATGTCAATTAGTGAAATAGATTATAACACAAATTCAGCTGCACGAAATGTCGACTACCAGAAAAATGCAAATCAAGACTTTTGGATGCCTTTTCTTATGAACAGTTTTTCCTCTGTTTCAATGCTTATACATTTTTTGTCCATAACCTAAAATCAACAAACAAGAATGGTGCTTTGAGTATAATCTTCAATTGTTAGTAACCTTAGTTTTCACTTGAGTTTACTTATCGTATGCTCCATTTTCTGTGAAACTCATATCTTAGCTATACAAACTGTGGCACAAGTAATAATCCCTTTGAAAAGATATGGCACTTGATGTGAAAGATCTATTAATGATTGATAATAAATATCTGTGAATCAGTGGGCGAGAATGCTGTTTTTGATTGTATACTATTTGGTCATGAAGTCTTATTGTAAACGGATGTCTACCAACCTTTGTAGGCATCCTTTTCCCTTTCAAAAAAAAAAAAAAAATGAAGTCTTATTGTTTATACTATTCAGTTTTCTCAAAATTACCTCTGGTATATTGATCATTCAATTACATTATATTTGACAGATCAACAAGTTTAAACTATATGTTTCCATGGGTATATAGCATTCTAGTCAAGCATGGTCGATATATCATATTTCAGGAATCTTCCGTCCAAATGCTTGATGATGTAGAAAGGGTATGATCTTACTTTAATGCATGTTAACCTTTTCACATTTAACTTCTTTTCTGCATGTTGATTATTCTTGTATACCCTTTATGTTTTTTCATAGGAATATAATCTTCAACCACTTAATGTGGCTAATTTTCCACCAATTGCACAATTCTCGATGCTTTTACTTTTATGTAATATGCTTCTAATACTTCCACTTTTCCAGTTGACAAGGTCAAAATCCAAAGTTGTGGAGCCATTATTGAAACTTTCTGGTCGTCTTCGTCTTATCATAGCGCAGGTTGTACTATGTGTAATAACCCTTATTGAGGTTTCTTTTTAATTAAATCCATGTTGAATGATAAGCTCCTCTAACTAGATAATTCTCATTCAGTTTGATAAAGCTAATATCCAGACGCCAACGGATGAACATGATGGTGGAGGTAAAACCGTAGATGAAGATGTTGATGACGATGAAAGTGTTGATGAAGAAGATGAAATTTATGAAATGGTGTATGGAGAAGATGAAGAGGAATCTAATAGCGATGATGATGATAATAAGTAACAAACTTGTGGCACAAAAAGCTGATTGCAATTATATTTGTTTTTTTTTCCCTCGGAAGATTTTGTTACTATTGTTACTGTGTAATTATAGGAAATGAAGGAGAGAGGGATGGGAGGATACATGGCTTTTTGTTCAGAAAGGATTTCTTCGTGCCAGATAAAATGAAAACAAATTTTAAACTTTTCTAGAGGGACAGTTTTCCGGAAGAGCCACCTGTAATTTTATTGTTGGATCAGATAATAGATTCGGATACTTTTGTTCTAAATAGGAAATGTGTTTTTCTGTAACGTGTCCAAACTGAAATTCCTGTTTACTCATTGATGGTGAAACAAGTTCAATTGTTGAAGACTTGTACCTATGCTATTGAATTTTCTTCCTGGTAGAAAAAGAGCATAAAGCTTACTGTAAGCATAAATAAGATGCTGTTTATTTAGGCTACAAGTCTCTTGACCAACAAAACATTATCTCCACTTCACCTCGTCCTCAAAAACATAGTCCTCTTATATGTGCATATATTAGGAGTCATTTCCCTCTAAGTAATTTTTATAGATTATTAGTAATCTGTACTTAAAATTATCTCAGCCTATCAAATTACTTTGTTACTTATTTTAATTCGTAGATGATCTACATTGTCTAGTAATGCATATTGTCTATAAAATAATAATTCAGATTATTAGAATTATCTATTCAAATGATCACTCAAATAGTAATTTTATTTATATTTAATTTTCATATTCGCTCATTTAAATTTTCTATAAATAAATCATAATATAATAAATAAATTATATAATAATAATAATAGTAATTAATGTCCATAATAAATATTATTTAAATAATATTTATATAATATTATGTTACTATGATCATATTATGAATAAACAATAGTATTAATTATTAATTATAAGAATTATTAATTAGACTAACATTTTTATAAATTATTATTATTAATTATAAATATTATTTTATTACTATTTTAATTTGAAGGGTATTAATTACTTAAACATTAATTTATGAGTTTATAATTTAAGTTGATAAATTTTGATTCAATAATACAAAATTTTCAACTTCATAATATTTATAAAGGATATTTTGGTAAAATAATATATATTATTTAATAGTTATTTATATAAGTAAATATGATAATCTGAATTATCATTTGGATTACTTATATAGAGTAAATATAGTAATGCACATTACTAATAATTAATATGCAGTAAATATTATTTTTATTAGGTAATGTATATTATTAAATAATGTGGAGAGATAATATACTAAATGCCTCCTATGTACTCATTGTTCACCTGATGTTTTAAGGTTCCAAGCAAAGTTCTGTTGCTGCTTTATTTAGCCTTATGTTGTTTTAAGATTCCAAACAATGATGATACATAGAGAGAAAAGAGAGCAGAGAAAAATAAATAGGCACACAAACACAATGTTTGTTGACGACGATCGATCGAACTCTTGGCCTACGTCCCCGCTCCGGTCTTCTCGCACCCGAGATCTCTAGAGATTACTAATTCCTTCTTCAAGGGCGAAGACTCCGTTACAAACTCTCCTTTCTTGCTCGAGAACAAGGAGACAACCTCTTACAGTTCACTCAAGAACTCTTAATTCCTTCTATTCAGGATTCTTCACTTGAATCTCAGAAGGGGAACTAAAGCTTTCTATCGCTCAATACTCTCACTTAATATTTTGCCAAAGTTAACTCCCAAGACTCTTGGGATTACAATATATACTCTGCACTAACGACTTAATTCTCTCACTCAGAAAACTAGCCGTTAATGCAAGTATAGTATCTTCACCTACTCCTCGGTCGTCCGCTGCTCCTGCCTCGGTCGTCCGTTGCTCTAGTGAAATCTCCACTTGAACTGCCGCCTGGTGCTTCGGTTGTCCACCGCTCACCCCCGGACATCCGCAACTTCAAGTGTCGAAGCATTTCTCCCTTAATCAAGTTCCTTCGGATGTTCACCACCACCTGTGGTTGCCCGATCTTGACGTGAGTACCTCTCTTCAACTGATCTCTGGTCGCCTGCTGATTTCGCTTCAGCATCCTGGACGCCCCCAATTGAAGAGTGCGGTCAAGCTCCTTCGGTCGCCCGCGCTTCATCTTCGGTTGACCGTTCTTGACCTCCTTCAGCTATCACTCATCTCTGGTCGTCCGCTGACTGCACTTCAGCTTCCTGGACATCCACTCTCGAGTGAAGCCATTTGTCAAGCTCCTTCGATCGTCCGCCGCCACCTGTGGCCGACCGATCTTGACTTGTCCACCATCTTCAATTGCGTTGATCGTCCGCTGATTACACCTCAGCCTCCTGGACATCCACTCTTGGAGTTAAAGACACTTGTCAAGCTTCCTTGGTCGTCCGCCACCATCTGTGACTGACCTACTTGATCCCATGCCATCCTTCCTCTTCAACTGCTCTGGTCGCCCGCTGATTACTCCTCAATCACTCGGACATCCACTTCTGGCATTGAAGATTTGTCAAGATCCTTCGGTCGCCCACGGCACCTTCGGTCGACCGACTTGACCCGTGTCACATCCTCTGACACACCTGTGGTCGCCCACTGATTCCTCCTGAATCCCTCGGGCGTCCACCTTTCCTCTTCGTGGATACTTTGGGCGTTCGCTCATTTCACACTGAGATCCTCGGACGTCCGCTCCTTCCTCTATCAGTATTTTGTCAGTCCGCTCACTTCCCAATGAGATCCTCGGACGTCCGCCAAAGCTTCCTCTGACAGGTCTCGAACGTCCGCTCATTTTCATTGAGATCTTCAGACGTCCACTTTCTTCTCTTGACATTCTCTGGACGTCCATTGACACCTCGCCAGACTCCTTGGACGTCCATTCCTTCTTCTGTCAGATATCCTGGTCGACCATTGCTCTGTCTCCTCAGCCTTCGGACGACCTCTGACACATCATCGGTCAGACCGATCCGCCCATCTTGTGGTCGTCCGATCCCCAGTCTCCATCAGTTCTTACAAATTCCTGGATGTCTGCTTGTCTTCTCACCAAGACTCCCACCTGATGTCCATCGGTCGTCCGCACTCCATCTGCGATCGACCAATCTCCTGTCTACCATCTGCTTTGGTCGTCTGCTGCTTCTATGCTAGAACCTTTGGACGTCCACTCTANAATATCTTGTTTCAGAAATCAGCTCAACAAGTTCATAAGTTTACATTAAGTTCCCTTACAAATTTGTGATCATCAAAATAATCTCGGGATGCTAGATTCAACATCAAAGTTGTCAGAATAGAATATGATGATGACAAGTTAAATCGATTAAATTGAATGGTTGAACCAAATACTATAAAAAATATAAAATTATAATATGATTTATAATTTGGATAAAGAATCACATTATATGTGATTAAATAAAAAAAACTAAATTTACTTTCAAATTATATTAGTTGTGATCAATTAATATTTTATTTGATATAAAAACTACTAATAAAACATATCTTAAATAATTATTTATTCGAACATATATAAATTAAAGATTTTTTATAAATAAAAGAAAAAGAAAAAAAATAAAAACGAGCCTAAAAGGTCTTGAATTACAAATTTACATGGCCGAATCTCTCTCAAAGCCCACCACCTTTTTTTTCCAAAGCTCAATTTTTTTTTCTATTTTACAATTGAACCTGCCGGTTCACTGAAATCGACCGATTCGAGCGATTCAACCTCTATTTTTTTGACATTTGACTAGTTTTGATCGGTTCTATCTGGTCCAATGCATTGCTCGGCTTTTCCATTGAACTAGGTCTAGACTAAGATCCGGTTAATAATCGAACCAATCGGTCCGATCCGATTCTTTTTTTTCGGTAATAAGGAGGGGCCAAGCCCTGAGTACATTAATCAAGAAACATTAGAGGTGCAGGAAGTCCTGCATAGTCACAAAATAGTATGGTGCCCATTGATGCTGGAGGGATGGTCTGTCTACTAATTAAGGATCTCTTCGCAAGAAAATCCGCTGCGGCGTTGGCCTCGCGAAAGACGTGGGTGATCTTGACATCCCATGACCGTCGTAGAATTCAGTGTGTCGCCGCAATTAGGTCGGCAATGTGGGGGCCGCATTGGTGCGGTTGTTGAGCAAGCAGACTAATTCATTTGAATCAGACTCTAGAATTACTTTCCGGAAGCCCATCTGCCATGTGAGGACGAGACCATCATGTATGCTATGGAGTTCTGCTTCAAGACTTGTGATGGGACCAAGGTAGTGTTGGAATCCTGCAATCTAGTGTCCCTCATTGTTCCTTATAAGACCGCCAGCGTTGGCTCTCCCTCTTCCTAGTGTGCTTGATGAAGCAGCTCCATCAACGTTGCATTTGACCCAATTCATTGTAGGTCGCGTCCATGTGTCCCTGTTGCTTATTGTGTTTGTGCAGTATGAAATGAGTGTGATGTGCGCATTATTGAGGCGGTTGGATTGTGTGGCGGTAGGGCGTCTACGTTGAAAATGTGGTTATTTCTCCATAGCCAAAACTGCCAACATGCTGCTCCAAATATTAGGCTCCATGGGAGAGATTCTCGAATCCTGTATGATCCCTGCAAGTTTAGAATAATCCAATCATTAATGTTTAGAGAGAAGAAGGACGTTTGGAGGTTCGCAGGAACTAGAGTCCTCCATATGACGGCCACCCAAGGACAGTCTCGTAGCGCGTGGAGAGTGGTTTCGGCACATTCTTTGTTCATTATTTAGGATCCTTTGGTGAGCAACTAGCCAGAGGAAAGTTCTTATCTTTTGCGGGCCTTGCCACCTCCAGATTAGCCTCCAAATCATTTGTCTACTGCTACCCGGAGGGGTAACCAGTAGGCGATGTGCGGATCTGATACTAAATTGCCCTGAAGCTTCGTATGGCCAGAAGGGAGTATCTATATGAGAGTTTGTGGAGGGGAGTTGTTGTCCAGCGATCATGAGAAGGTCTTGGTTGCACAAATGCTCCGCTATAATGTTCCATTTCCATCCTGACGGGCTTAAACTTGCGTCTCTTATGGTCATATTTATGAGATTTCCGTGTGGAGCAATGAGAACTTTTTGCATGAGCGGGATTCCATCTGGTAGCCATCTATCTTTCCAAAATCTGATTCTGTCTCCTTGACCCAATTTCCAGCGAACTTCATATGCAAAAATATTCCAAGCCTGCGCTATATTCCGCCAAAGCCATGAGTCCCCTGGGGAGGTGGAAAGATGTCCCCCCGGACTGGAAACGACGATTATATTTTTCTTTGAAGACTTGAATCCACATATCTTGATTGGTTGAAAGGAGTCCCCAACCGAGTTTTGCTAGGGTGGCCGAATTCACGAAGGATATATTCCGCAGTCCGAGTCCGCCATGCTCCTTAGGCTGCGTGATTAAACTCCAATTCACCAGATGAATACGTATGGAGTTGTTTGGATGTCCCCATATGAAGTTGCGACATATCATCTCGATGTGATTTGTTACAGATCTCGGCAACTTCATGGTGTGCATGGTATGGTTGGGAATTGCTTACAGAACAGACTGAGCCAAAGTGATGCGGCCAGTGAAGGAGAGGGTGCTCGCTGCCCAACCGCTTACTCTAGATTGCACCCTATCCACCACTTGGGAGAAATGATCCTTCCGTATGTGCCCATGTACGATGGGGATGCCGAGATATCTTCCAATTGAAGATGTTTGTTTTAGGAAACTGATGTTGGAAATGCTATCCCTTAGTGCTTGCGGTGTTGATTTAGAGAAAAAGATTGATGACTTGTTGAGGTTAATCTTTTGACCCGCTGCATCTCCAAATTTGTTGAGTATGTTCAAGATTATGCCGATTTGATGTCCGGAGGCACCTGCAAATAAAGTATGTCATCAGCGAATAGTAAATGTGATATTTGGAGTCCTGAATTGCCTGCTTTCATTGGAGTCCAGCTTCCTTCGGCCACTGCAGCTTGAATTAGGTGACTAAGGCGTTCAACACACAGCACGAAGATATAGGGTGAGAGTGCGCACCCTTGGCGGATGCCCCTCTCCATTGTAAATTCCTCTGTTTGGTTGCCGTTCCAGAGGATCCGAGGTGTGGCAGAGGTGATACAGTCCATAATTATGGAGGAGAGCTTCAACGGGATGCCAACAACTTCTAGTGTCTCCTTGATAAAGGACCATCTCAACCTGTCAAAAGTTTTTTTGAGATCGATTTTAATGGACATAAAGTGTTTTTTACCACGCATCTTACTCATTGTATGGATCATCTCTTGTGCTATGAGGATGTTGTCGTGGATGTTTCGTTTCGGAATGGAGCTTGTTTGATAAGGCGAGATGATGTTCTCCATGTGTCCCTGCAATCTTGTAGCAATAATTTTTGTGATGAGTTTGTAGGAAATATTACACAGACTTATCGGTCTAAAGTCATTCATGTTCTGGGGTCTCTCGACTTTTGGAATTAGCGCCAGTAAGGTTTGGTTATGGGGGGCGACAGATGCTCCATGCTCAAAGAATGATTTTACAAAGGTAGTAACTGAGCTCTGGATGGTCTCCCAGTTGTGTTGGTAAAATATGGCTTGGTATCCATCGATGCCAGGTGCCTTGTAAGGAGACATGGAAAAGATTGCTTGTTTGATCTCTTGCAATGAGTCTGGGTTGTTTAGCTGATCTAGGTTGACTCTGGCTTGCTCAGGGAAGAGGTTTGGTAGAGGGGAGGTTGTGCCACTGGTTTCTTTGTATAGATTTTGGAAGTGATCGATGGCGAGTCGGCGGAGTTGGGTGTTGTCTGTGATCCAATCATCTGTAGAGTCTTGCGAGGTGTGTATATGGTTTCTTTTCCGCTTGATGACAACTTTAGTATGGAAAAACTTTGTGTTTCTATCACCAAGGCGTATCCACTCACAGCGTGATTTTTGGAACCATATAATTTCTTCTTGGGTCAACTTAGACTCAAGTTCCTCAAAGAGCGATGATTCAAGTTGCTGTAGGGAGCTGTTAAAGCAAAATTGAAGGGCCTTTTGGATGCCAGATAAACACGCCAATAATCGTTTTTTCCTTCGAGTGATGTTGCCAAAGGTAGAGTAGTTCCAGTCTAAGAGTTTATTCCTAGCAAAGGACAAGTTGATGCTGAGGGGTGCATTAGGGTCCCAAATTGCTCGGAGCAGGGCTGGAAAGGAGCTATGGAGGTGCCAGGCTGCTTGAAAACGGAAAGGCCTTACACCCTATCTTGTGTTCAAGGCGGGTGCCAAATCCAACAAGAGAGGATGGTGGTCCGAATGCCAACGAGGAAGGACACGCACCATAGCTTCAGGGAAAGTTGTACGCCAATTTGCATTGCATACTGCTCGATCTAGTCGCTCCCAGATCCTTTCTCCACCATGGTAGGAAGGTCCTTGCCAGGTGAATTGAGGACCCACGCTACCTAGGTCGAGGAATCCACAGAAGTTGAGGCATTGCCTGAAGGTTGCAACATTTGAAGCATTGAAAGAAGCTCCTCCTGATTTTTCTGAAGGTTCCAAAATTTGGTTGAAGTCTCCAATTAGTACCCAAGGAAGAAGGAAGGAGACCCACTGTGGGTGCAAAGGAGATTAAATGAGACCAAAGCTTAGTGCTTTTGCTTGCTTGTGGGTGCTCGTATATGGCGCTTAATATCCATTTGTCATTATTGTCTATTATTTGACAATGAAGAGTCTGTTCATGTCGCCCAATGAAACTCACAATGACTTCTTGATGCTTCCAGAGGAACCATATTCCTCCTGAGAAGCCGACAACTTCGATTCTTTCTGCTTGGTACCCACTAATTCTTCTGCAAACAATATCCGATTTCCTACCAGTTATCCGTGGTTCTAGGATGATTAGCACTTGGGGATTTTCCTGTCTAATATATTCATTAAGTGTGGTGATGAAAGAAGAATTTCCAGCACCTCGTGAATTCCAGCATAAAACTTTAGCTAACATTAAACTTCGGTAAGTTTGGCACACGTTCTACCTGGTTTAAATCCTTGGTTGGGTTTAAGTAGTGGGATGATGGACCATCCGTGACCTCTGGAATTTCCATGGGAGTCACATTCTCCTGTTCTCCCGCATCATCCATCCAGACGTCCACATTGTTAGCCATGTGGTTAGATGATGACGGTTGTTCCAAAGAAGTTCCGAAACTGGATGGTTTGGTTTTTGGTGGTGGTGCAGGATGACTAATGACCTCTGGGCATGGTTGTTTGCAGGTGGGTTGTGCTTCTCTCACGTGCTTGGTGGGAACTGATGGGATCATCCGACCGTTGGAAGCAGGGATCTCCTTTCCAGAGATTTTTGGGGGGGATTCCTGGTACTCCTCGTATCCAGTTGTACGTAGGGCAGAAGGAATGGAGTGGGACGATCCTTGGGATTGACCTCTGGCTTGAGTACCACTCAATGGAGCTGGTGATGTATCAACTTTCTGCAGGTTGTTAATTTGTTGGTTTGAGTCTTTGTGAGTGACATGGTTTCGGGAGTTGTTCCCTGCCTTCGCTTGGGACGGGCGTAGGTGTGTGGATTGATCGTTGCTTTTCACCAGCTGTCCGCTTAGAGTCCTAGGGTGTCGTTTCTTCAGTTGTACCAACATCCATGGGCCGTACGACTGCTCCTCAGTGGGTGCTCCCCGAGGGCGAGACTCGGCTTGCAGGTGACTACTGTTGTGGGCTGTAGTGTCCTCTCCGGCGAGGTGTCGGTGGTTGTCTCTCTCTTCAAGTCTGGACAGAAGTCCCTCCGGTGTCCTACTTTACCACAGTTGAAACATAAGAGGCCAAGCCCTTCATACTCTATGTTGTAGTTGACATCTCCAATATCGATCTCCGGCACTACTGGTTGGCTGATGTTCATCTCCACACATAAATGGGCAAAATTGCCCCTAGCTCTGGCAGAGGCATCAATTTTGATAAGCTTCCCTAGACCACGACCAATTCGCCTGAGTACTGTTCTGTTATGCAACTCAATGGGAAGGTCCAGCACCCTGGCCCATACTGCAACCTTGGTTATCCCTTCTTCCCATGGCTGGAACCTCGGCGTCCAAGTCCTTAAGGAGAGGTAATGTCCGAGTATGGACCAAGGACCTCCAGTTAGAGCCCATTCGCGATCTTCTCCTGCACTAAATTTAACGATGTTAAAGTTGTTTGGGAGATCAATAAGAGTGATATCACCTTTCCTGCACCACAAATGTGCAAGGCGTGAATGTAGGTTGCGTGGACTGATTTCACGGCCGAGAAGCTTAACAATGAGACATCCCTCCCATTCTTCACTAAAACGTTCCCATTCATTCGGTCAGATGATGATGCGGGGACACCTCGCATTGCTCATATCAACCATGTCGTCCTCTGTTGTCTCCAGATCTTCCTCAGATGGGAACTCTGGTTCTGGTGTGAGTTCCACTGGAGGCACATGACGTTGAGGGTGTTGGGCGCAGAGCTTGTGCTGTTGCGCACAACATCTCTGAACGTCATCTTCCCTTCCCACAGGGCTGTTGTAGGTGTGGGCTTCCGCGCACGCTTTCCGCACCTGAGCTCACAGCCTTCCTGCAAGGCAAACAAAACACCGGAGGAAACGCTAGAGGTATTTCCAGGTGGTTCGCCAAGAGGTTCTTCAGGGGAGGACATGTCTTAGGTATCCTATCTTGTTCGGTCCGATCCGATTCTAACAACACTAGTTGCAAGAGGTGTATCGAATGTTCGAAAGGCTACACCTGCCGAGAACGAGATGTTCATTTGCAGTATCATCGGCGTGCATGCAACACTTCGGCTTGGTGTTGCTATCTACTGTTTTCGTGGTTATTTGCCAGCCATTGGCGGCAAGCTTGTTATTTGAGGGAGGTTGAAGGTGATCGCCAATGATCATATTGAGACAATTGAGTCAACATATTGCTAATTGTGGTGCCGATATCGAGTTCAATAATCCTGTAAAAAAGTAATATAAAAACAAATAACTATTGAAAAGAGAAATTTTCAAGTGTTTTTGCCTTGTTGAATGCAAATCAAAATTCCCAGAAGTGTCAAAAGTTGATGTAGTAATTTGGTTCCACATTGATTGATTTTCAATAACTATGCTGCGAAGGAAAATGAACTTTTTTGCTCTAGACATGTGGAGTGTTGAATCTAGGATCCCTAGAATGTTTTGAATGATCACAAATTTGTAAGTGAACTCAGTTTGTACTAATGAACTTGTTTAAGCTGATTTCTGTAACAGGATATAGACAAGTTCAGTACAACGGTTGACCTGAGCTGAAGGAATGGACGACCACTGCACACGTGATATATATCAATGAAGTACCATAAGTGTGCAGTGGGCGTCCTAAGGATATAAGTGGTCGACCAGTATCAGGAGGAGGAGGTCATATGAGCATAAGTGGAACACATACGG
>LTAE01010244.1:4635-17136 GCA_001647135.1 Pontederia paniculata
ATACCTTGCAATTATCTTCTATATGTCTCACGCCTTGGATGGTCTCTCTCCTTCTGCGCATTGTCCTCTGTGTCACCTTGTCCTAACACCAATCCCATGGTTGAAGCTTCAGAGAGAGAAGAAAGAAGAGAGGAGAAGAAGAGGAGAGGGGAGAGAACTCACCTGACGGCTAGGGCAGAATTTTTAGGTTTTGGGAAAATTATTTTTTTGTGGTTAGAAATTTATATAGGTGAGGGATTAGGGTTTGGGTGGATTTTTAATTGACCCAACCTCTTATTTAATAATCTTTTAATCTCGACCGTCCATTTATTGTGATGGGGATTTGAGGTATTACAAAGGGTATTTCCACACCTGCTCACATCATGAGCCATTTGTAGGCCCGCTCAAGCAACGCCGTCCCATGATCTTGCATTGTCACTATGTGATCAAGGCAGACATCAACATTAACACTCCGCACCCCCATTCTTATGAGTCATGCACACTTTTGTCAAGTGACATCATATGAATGATTCTAAATTATCTTACTATTTTTCTAAGATTTCTCATGTATTTTCATCATTTTTGTACCTAGTTTCATTATTTTGCCAACTAGTGGCAACATAATAATTATGTAATGTAGGAATGCACTCCCGGGGATGGTTCTCCATGTCGCTTGTCGCCAACTTACCCCTTAAAGTTGTTGTATATTTAGGGGAAGTGTGCTAACCCCTCACCCCATTGTAGCATTTTGCATTTGTTAATGAAAACTACTTGAGTTAAGCGCATTTTCCAAGCATTTGTATTGATTTCAATGTGCATGCCTAAATAGCAGGATCAACGCCCGACATTATGACCACTCCAATCCAAGACGCCCTACGTGTAGGTGAGTCCTATTTCTTGGAGCCAAAATCCTCGAGAGCCCCTTCGAAGCCCTCATATCCTTTCAAAGAATCGCTTGCTTGAGCTCCGTTTCACGCCCGTCCAAGTGCCCGCGCAATACGTGCCTAAGGCTTATGCTACCAAAACTCTCAAAACCACAAAAAGAGATTGTCTAAGTGTCCCACTCGTTTAGACATCGCACGTGGTCATGCCCACATAAAGACCCTATGACAAGTGGTATTAAACCAACTTTGCGGGATTGCTATATGTTTCTCCAATGTGTTCTGGTTTACAGGTGATGAATGACGTAGAGAAGTAAGACAAAACTTATGTGCCACCAGCCCAAGACTGCGGTCAAGCGAAATCCAAGGACATTGTATCCACGCTAGAGAATTGGCTCGCCCGACTAGCAATGGAGATGGACGTGATCTTGGAGCACGTCAACTCACAATAATCAATCGGAATTGAGGAGGTGCAAAGCGATTTTTTTTCATTCTACGCCCGAGTGAAATCTATGGAGACGACGATCATGAACCTGAGACAATTGATGGACGATCAGCTCGTGGCCATGCAAGATGCTCTCAAAGAGGAGTTCGACAACAAGTTGAAGTTGCACGAACGTAACTCGACAAGCAATCATGGGTATGGAGACGGTACATCCCATGAGCGAAGACCCATCAACGTTCTTAAGCCACGACCTTGCAAAAACGAGAGGTTGGTCAAGGAAATCAAAGACTTACTTTAGAATGTCTGACGGTACGTGGAGGCCCAAGCCATTACATCGAAAGAGATGATGGAATTGATGCCTCCTTTTTCCTACAAGATGCGACAAATATGTGGTGGTGTTGCATGTTGGAGGACATTGATCATGGAGACATTACATTGATTGATATGTGAGAAGAATTCTATAAGTCACATAACACTTACTTCTGTCCCGCCAATTCGAACCTCGAGGTGAACATATGGCATTGTTCTGGATAACAGAAGGAATCCTTGAAGGAGTACGTCAAAAATTTCATCGAGCTCGGCCTTCAAAATCCAAGTGGACGAGCAAATCCTCCAAGCAAGACTCGTCAATGGGCTAAAATCATAGATCTACACAGAGTTGGTCAGACAATGTTGCCCCTAACCTTCGCACTCTGTTAGCTATTGCCGAAGCTCTCATGGAGTTCCCAAAATCAAGGCCAGTGCTACCGAAACCCCATGGCAAGGGTATTAGTTGGAAAGACGAATCCAATTCGTCAAATGAGTGAAAGTCCAATCCCTATAGCGACGATCGTACCAAGGCGGCTGTGAAGAAATTCGACGACAAGGACAAGCCCAAGCAGATCCACCAAGTCCTTGTTACATCTATGATGGTCCGCATTGGACATAAAATTGTCCAAAATGTACAACCGTCGTCAACGCAATGTTTGCAGAGATCAGGAAGCCTCAAAGCAGGAGACTCCACGTCGTCAAAGTACTTGGGAGCGATGCATGTCGCCTATCCCATGTCGACTAAGTCGACGATCAACTGAGGTATTCTCTTCACCAAGGTGATAATGGAAGAGAATGAACTCGATGGCCTCATCGACACTAGCGCTTTTGACATCTTCATCTATAATAGTGTTGCGAAGAGACTCAAACTTTCGCTCTCAAGGGACCAAGCAAAGTAGGCACGTAAATGTAAAGAAGGTTAAACCCTTTACATGCTTATGTCAAAATCGAACCTGATGTTCAAGGCAGTGAACTCACATGTCGTCCGAGCTCAGTCATTGCCCGAGATACTCGAGCATGTCTTTGCAAGTGCTCAAAACTTGTCAACCTAATTGTCATCACATAGACGACCACAGACTCATAGTAGGACTGCACTTCCTCCACCACATCACTGCATCAATCAAGTCATCCACAAACTCTTTGGTGATCCGTGACCCAAAGATATAATGCATGATTCCCATTGGACAGGGAAAAATCATGACGTTCAAGTTGCTCTCAACAATGCAATTCATCCTAGAAATACCCCACCCACTCTCACGAAGGCCACCCTTGTTTTGAAGGGTTCCTAAGAGCCCGACACTGAAATTCAATGACCCAAAGCCTTCGACAACATCTCCGCCTGTAGAAAGGAAAGATCGAGTCAAGACTACATTTTGTTGGTGGCAATACCCCAATCGTGCCCTCGTCGTGACCTTTTCGTGAAGGCGAAGGGTCCTCAAGCTTAGGAAAAGGTTGCCAAAGTATCAAGCGATAAGTTTGAAGTGGATCAATTTGTCCAAATTAAGTTGCCAAGCTAACATCATGGAAAAGACGACAACTTACTCGAACAACACCTTTTCACTTCCAAGGTCCATTCCAAATCATGAAGAAAATCGGCAAAGTGGCATACAAGTTGGAGCTTCCCTAAAACCTTCAATAATACCACGTGTGTCATTGAAAGTTATTCAAAAGATGCCATGAAGTTTGAGTAAACTCTCAATACACCAAGTCGAACAAGTCGATACTGCGCAAGTATAGAGAAGTTGGTCGACAAAATCTTGGCGAATAGAGAATCAACAAGTGAAGTCAGACCGCACACTTAGATATCGCGGATTGGCTTGGTGATGCACAAAGTTAAGGACCATGAATTGGACGAAGGATCAATAAGTGAAGAAATGTTAAGGAAGGTGTTCTTGGCGAGTCCCATAATAGTGCAAACATTTCTATCGTTGTGTGACGTTGATGAAGTCAAAGTCAAGGAGACGAAGGCAAAGAACCATCCGACGAGCGAAGTCCAGATTGAAGATGAAGACCTCGAAGAGCATGGATCATTGGTGTTGGGGATGTTGTCAACTTTGATGGGGAAGAATGTTACGGGCTATTTGTTGGCTTGCTCAACCAACCCTTGCAATGTCGCCACGCGGCCAAGCCAGGCATCAACGCCAATGCTTCGCACTGCCACCACATTGTGGACCTCCGTTCTCATGGGGTCACACCCACTTTTATCAAGGGGCATCATATGAATAATCTCAATTATCTTACCATTTTTTTAGGATTTTTCATATATTTTCATCATTTTCCCATATTTTTGTACCTAGTTTTATTGATTAGCAAACTAGTGGTAATATAATAACTACGTAAAACAGGAATGCATCAAGGGGATGGTTCTCCACATCATTTAACACCAATCTATCACATGGAGCTGTGATATAAATATGGGAAGCATGCTAACCCTTCACTCAGTTATAATATTTTGGCCTTATTAATAAAACTTACTTAAGCCATGCTCATTTTTCAAGCATTTGTGTTGATTTAATGTGCATATCTCAATAACGGGATTGACTCCCTCATTGTGACCATTCCGCTCCAAGACGCTCTTCATGTAGATGATGCTTATATCTTGGACCAAAACTCCTCAAGAGCCCTCTTCGGAGCCCCGTGTCGCTTCTAAGAAGCATCCGCTCGAGCGCCCGTAAAGCATGCACACAAGACGTCCAGCACCACACCATATGGCAACCCATCATACCCAAAACTTTCGCTACAAATATCACAAAACCAAAAAAAACTTGTTTAGATGCCCCGCTCAAAGGGAAGGAAAATTGGGGAGAGGAGAGGGAAGGTAATGAGTGGGAATGTATTTCCCTTGTTTGGATACACACTAATAAGGGGAATGAAGGGGAAGAGAGGTGAAACTGAAGGTATTTTCGTAATAAAAAAAAGAAAAAACTGTTAATTTTTTCCCCTTCTCTACACCCCAAATCGGCTTCTCTACACCCCAAATCGGGGTTGAATTTTTTTGACAAAATGGAGGGGAATGGAGGGTAAACCTCCTTTCCCCTCCCCTCCATTTTCCTCCAATAAAAATCAATCCAAACTGGGGGAAATTTTTTTTTTCCCTTCCCTTCCCCCTTTTTCCCTTCTTCTACTCTCAATCCAAACAGACTGTAAAGGAACTAATGACGTCGTTTGGATTTTGCTGAAATCCTAGAGTTTCCATGGGAATGGATGCTTATGTATTAACAATTGACATATCTAGGGTTTGTTCTTGTTACCACACTTGGAAAACTTTTGACCTTTCTGTGGGATTTGTCTATCCTTGAAGGAGGGATCATGAAAGATAAAACTTTAGACAGGCTACAGGAATCTGCTCACACCTCCATTTCCATAGTGCTTGACCCGCGAATGGCCACAGAATTTAGGGAGCATGCTTCCTGTTGTCTAGAAATGGATCGACAGACAAAAATCTTAAAGGTGAAGTATTCTAGTACATAGATTAGCAGTTCGAAGTGCATGTGCATTGATCTGTCAACAACATGTAGTTTTTATCTCTTACATTTGAGCAATGCAACAATTTGCCAAGGGGCTGCAACAAAAGTGATGTTTCTAACTCCTATCAGCCCATGTTTTAAACGTAAACACCAGTTGCAAGGAGCACAAAGAGCAACCCAAAGCCCTGCAGCCAAAAATATCAAATTCGTTCAAAGATTTAACTACAGTTTTCGTAATTACCAAAATCAACATGTATTTGTAATACCAACCAAAAAGGTGGATGCGATGGCTGCAGTCACAATCTCCTTTGAAAAGCTACGGCTCCTCTTGGATGAAGTAGCTTCATAGCTGAAATATGCATGTATAAGTAAATCCACAAAGAATAGTTTATTGGAAGAGTCTTAATATTGTTTTTTTTTAGAGGAGTCTTAATATTGTTATTAACAAG
Organism: Pontederia paniculata; assembly: GCA_001647135.1. Lineage (NCBI taxonomy): Eukaryota > Viridiplantae > Streptophyta > Magnoliopsida > Commelinales > Pontederiaceae > Pontederia > Pontederia paniculata. The sequence continues at coordinate 10,166 of LTAE01010244.1, forward strand.
AGCAAACTGAGTTGGAGTTGAAAATAGCAATAAGAGTAACAGTATCACAAATCTGAGCCAAAGATGTTTAATAGTATACATTGAACTTCTGGAAACTACAGAATGTTATTCACAGTTCGGCGTCTCCAATGATTGATGTTAGCAAATAAGCTTCATGAGTTTAAACAGATATCATTCTAGTGTATGGTAAAATCTTGTCCACAGTTTTGTATCAGAAAAATGCTCCAATTTTCATCTTTATATAATAATTTCCTTCACTTATTTGACATCATAGGTGAGTTGAATAACTGCATAATTTTTTATCCCAATAGCATAAACCAAACCAAAATATTTTTGATCTGCGATTATAATTAAGAACATTTAACAACAATGAAGCAGGAAAGGAAATACCACCAAGCTAGCAGATGCATTAGATAATCTTCACGAGAATAAAATAAGCTAGTGAAAAGATAGTTCAAGAAAGCATTTTGCTAGAAATAGAACCATACTTTATAAAGAAGGTTTAGCAGCAAACTGACAACATGTTTATATAAAAGATTCTACTGGGTTTTTCCTTTAATTCCTAGTTTATCCATTGGGTAATCTTTCAAAAGCATAAACTATGTCAGTGGAAACAAAAAATTCAAGAAAGCATTTTTCTAAAGGGGGAGAAACAAGCTTCAGGAAGGAGGTTTAGCAGCAATTTCTAGAAATGATTAATAAAAGACTATACTAGATTTCCCTTAATTCCAAGTGTGTGCCCTATGATAAGATTTATTGTTATAAAAAGAGCATAACATAAGCCAGCACATGATTGTTAACACTATTTTCTTTATACAAATAGGATGATTACCAAAAACCATCCATTTTATTAAGATGATGTAATTTTACATGATTACATTACAAAGCATACTCATGATCTCAACCAATCTCTTGCTATTTTTTTGTCATAGCTATAATGCTCTCCACATAAACTCTCTCCCCTTTAAAATTGTTAACACTATTCTAAAATGTTTTACTATCTGCAAGGAAAATAACTTGCAAAATTATGCCCAGTAGAGAGTAAATACAAAGATACTGCTCCAGTTACAATTACTCAAAATATTTATTAAGATTAAAAGGTTTTCGAATTGCACTTCGACATTGTTCTTAATTACGCATCTCAGTGATGTCCATGGATATTGAAAAGATTAAGTGAAATGCACCATCATAAAATTGCCATCAAAATGCATATTCAATAATTCTTTATATCCAATTTGATTCTTCTTCCATATTTCATCTGTTTCTGACAGATGGTGTTAAAAGAACAGAATAACCTAAGGTTATATAACTACACCTAGATCTCAAATATTCTATTCAAAGTAAGGTCAGACAATATCTTTCAAAGAGCTAGACAATATCTTGTAAAGAATACATTGGATGACAAGAATTCAAAAATCATCTATAAAAACACAGAAAACTTACTATAAAATGTGAAATCACTCCATTTTATAAGCATTTACATTTTTCCGAAATTACATCTACCGGACAACCCAAACATAAACATTTTCTGTTACATTATTACTGAACAGCACTCCTTATAATGACAGTTTCTCCACTCACCTTGCAAGGAACCTTGTAGTGATTCCCCCAAATGAATCACATGGATTCACATATTACAATGGAATGAATTATCTGCATTATCTAATGAGTATCACCTTCAGATCTTTTGGAATAACAGCCTCCCACATTCGAAGTACAAAATGTAAGAGAATGCCAAAAAAGGGCTCCCACAATTACTTTGGTCTCAGACACGCAGCACTGAGATCCAATAACGCAATTATTCTGTTGAGCAGATCCCTCGATTGGAAAAAATCGAACACATCGTCGAGGGAAGCGGATCTAGCAAAATGATTACTTTTAGGCTAAAAGCGCTTAGAGTTCGTAAATTACTCAGAAATGGATCCAAAAGCTCATCCGACTTAAACATGTACCAAAGCAACATCTTGACACAAGACTGGAAAATAGTTTCCATCAAGTCCATTCTTATTCGCGGTCAGATCAACAAGAACAAATCTAAGAAGACGAGAAGGAAGAAGAGAACGGGGCTGCTCACATGAAGAAGAAGGCGGTGACAAGGAGGCCAATGGTGAGGGTGACGACGGAGAGCGTCGGATACAAGGCGATCGGGACAGGGCTCGTCACCGGCTTCGGCGCCTGAGACGATCCCAAATAGCAAGAAGGCGAACGCGTTAGAAAACCCTACAGATCCCATCAGAAACGACGGGAAAAGAAGGAAAAAGATGAGCAGCATACCATGGGGCGATAGACGATGCGGCGGCTTCGATGGTCGTCGTCGTCGTCCGGCTGCTGCGAGGGTTTTGAGAGATCTAAATTATAACTCCGCCGCGGTAGGAGTCGATTACTGAGCTAAATAAATAAATTATTTCGACCCCAAAATAAATAAATGATCTGTCATTTTGGCTTTTAATTTACAGTACCTAATAAAAAAAATATCATCCAAAAATACACTTTATTAAATCGAATAGTTAAAATTAATAGCTTTTCAGAACTTTACATCCATAAACCCTTTTTATATCAAAATACTCTTTATTACTATTATCAAGTAAAAAAAATTATATTATTAAATTAAAATTTATAAATTCGAATCACAATTTATAAATTAACTTATTAAGTAATTAGTTAATATATTTTAAAATAAAATGATTAATAATATAGTATTTATAAATATTAGTAATTATAATTAAGAAAAAATGTTATGTTGATTAATAATACTTGTACTTAATAACTATTGATATATTATTATTCATAATACAATAATAGTAACATTATATAAATATTATTTTAATATTAATATTACTTTATTTTTATATTATTATTATTTGTTTTTTATTAAATGATGTATTTTATTATGTTATATTTTATTTTTGAAAGGTTCATAAACAATGAATAGATAAATATGAAAAGCAGACACAGAATTTAGATCATTTGCATATTAAAATAAGTAGATAAGATATTTTTATGGGCTCAAATCATTTTACTTTAAATTACTAATAATTTTAAAAAATTTACCGTAGAGAAACGCAAGTATAATGACAACATTATCATACAGCGAGAAAAGTTGGCGCCTGCTAGTATTTTAGAATTACGATTAACCTAAAATTGTCATCAAAGGTGAAAGTGGCTCTTTTTTCACGGTTATTAATTAATACTTTATTTTACAAATAAATAGAAATAGTATATATATATATATATATATATATATACTCCATTTTTTCATATATATATATATATATATACGCATATTCTAACTTTTTAACGTCTACTATATTATTTTAATTGAGTAATTTTCTGTATATTAAAATATATTTAAAAGTAAAAAACTAAATTAATTAAGCATATTTCCACTGGACACAAGCGTCTTTCTAATTTAAAAATATCTTATTTTTAGGGTTAAAAACTATAAAATTTTATGTCGTATAGGATAAGAATTTTATGTTTCAATTTTTTTGCTTAAACCCTTGTGTGAAAGTAATAAATACTTAGGGTTGCAAGTGACAGGTTTAATAAAATGAAATGCTTAAAATAATCTGTTTTAACATATCACCCAAAAATTGTGACGTCATTTTTCTAGATAAAAAAAATCATTCAACTCGAAAACCACTTTCGTTATTAACAAATAGGAATACTAATCTATAATAAAATAACAGCTTGCTAATTAATATTAGATAATAATTTAATTAATAAATATAGAATTAACTGATAACTAAATTAATATAATCATATAAATTTGTATAAGAGGTCATTTGCTATGTAATTTAGATAGGTTATTGATTATTTAATTTTAAAATTCTCAAAGTTCATTATATTATCACTTTTATGTTTGGTTGCAATACATTATCAAGAATCTTTATTTATTTAGTAATCTAAATTATCATATAACTAGTAACTAAGAAAGCACATATGAGAAATGTCTTTATAGATTATCAATAGTGAGATGTATTTTGATAAAATTATTCATTCAATAAAATTTTTAAAATCATTTCTATTTTATTAAAAAATAATATTATTCAACATCCCCTGGCGCTTGGTTTGTTGATCTAGAATCTCGATCGGGTACTCCTCATAAATCAAGTCAGCCTTGAAGTCTGGCTCTTCAATCCTGATAATATTTGCATCATCATGCTTATACTTCCGAAGTATGGAAACATGAAAAATATTACGCACTCTTCCATAAGAAGGAGATAGTGCAAGTCTACATGCTCTTTGGTCAACCAACTTCAGCACTTCAAAAGATCCAACGTAGCTTAGACTGAGCTTCCCACGCTTGCTGAACCGCATTATACCTTTTGTAGGAGAAGTCTTGAGCATGACTTTATCACAAACTTTGAAGATATGCTCTCGTCTACCTTTATCTGCATAAGTCTTCTGACGATCATGAGCTGCCTTCATTCTCCTAATCAGGTCAACCTTATCAGCATAGTGTTGTACAATTTTCGGGCCCAACAATTTCCTTTCTCCAATCTCACTCCAACAGGCTAGTGAACGACACATTCTCTCATACACTCTCTCATACAAAGCTTCATATGGTGTCATGCCAATGCTGGCGTGGTAGCTATTATTATAGGCAAATTCTATCAGTGGGAGGTGATCGTCCCAACTACCCTACCAATCCAAAGCACATGCCCTGAGCATATCTTCTAGTGTTTGGATGGTCCTTTCAGACTAACCATCACTCTGGGGATGGAATGTTGTACTATAATTCAGTCATGTCCCAAAAGAATCTTGGAAACTGCTCCAAAATCTAGCTGTGAACTTGGGATCTCTATCTGACACTATGAAAATTGGGATCCGATGCAATCTTATTATATCTATAATGTACAACTCCATTAAACTTTCGACCAACTGCTTCCACTTCATGGGTAGAAAGTTGGCAGACTTTGTCAATCAGTCTACTACTACCTAGATAGCATCATGGCCTCTCTTGTTTCGGGGTAGACTAGTCACAAAATTCATCGTTATGTGCTCTCACTTCCATTCTGGAATCTCCAGTGGCTTGAGCATCCCATATGGTCTTTGTTGCTCGATTTTCACGTGTTGATAGACAATGCATCTTGAGACATAATCAACAATCTCTTTCTTCATATTATTCCATCAAAATGTCCGCTGCAGGTCTTTGTACATTTTGGTGTTGCCTGGGTGAATGGCAAATTCCGACTTGTGACATTCATCCAGCACTTCCCTCCTGAGTGCTTCATTGCTGGGGACCCAGAGACGATCATCACGGGTCGTGACAAGGGTGTCACGATTGTGAACATGATCTTCACGGGTCGTGACATTGGCATCACGATCGTGACGGTACGGAAAATCCAATCCGCATCCTGTCGATCTATCCGATCACAATATGAAAAAACCAGAAATCGAAACCATACGATTTTAGATGTAAAAGAGACTAGAAACTTAGATTCTTCATGCAAGATTATCCAATTTCGAAATAAGATTAAAGGCATGAAGCAAGATGATATAAAAGTGGAGAAGAAAACATGATTTAAACCATGAATGATATAATCAAGGAACCATGAAAAATCTGGAGAAAACCCTAGACATGATCAATAATCTGGAATCAAATCTTCTAGTGACCCGCTACGATACACACCTTAGAGCCTAAGCTTTTGTATTGATTTCTTCACGCATTCTCGTCGTTCCTCTGCAGCGATTGCTCTCCTACATTTTTTTCCCGATTAGGAGATGATCAATCATCACAAAGGAGAGAGTTTTTCAGCCTTACCTTGAGATCTCTTGGATAAGGGGCACAAAGAGAAGAAGAAAGCTAGAGTCGGCTAGGGAAAAGAATGAAAATTTCTTAGAGGGTGTATTTATAACTTAGGAGTCTAGGTTTTGTGGGCAAATCTGAATTTCATTTTAAATTTAAATTTAAATTCAAATTTTGAATTCCGATTTCTTTCTCCCTAGTTAAGGAAACATCTTTTGAGAAAATAAAATCTGAGGAGATATACTTTTGGAAAGATAAAATCTGATTAGGTTGAGAGATAATTGGGGATGAGATTTGGGGAGTTACAAGGAGAGCAACGATCCATTAGATTAATTAATTGATAAAAAAAATCGATCTAAAGTTATCTTTTATCTAGATCAGATATTTCGGTTAACCAAAATTAATGAATAAAAAATATGATTAAATAGATAAAGTCAAATACTTCAAAAAATAAAAAAATAAAAATAAAAGAGCGTGTGTTCAAAAGAATAATTAATTCCAAAGTTGAACATAACAATTAAAAATATTAAATAGTTGGATACTTGGATAAAAAAATTGTGATTAAACAAAATATTTACAAATTCAAAAAAAAAATAAAAGACATTGATTAAGCAGATTGGTGGAGTATAAGGAATATTATTATTGAAAATACATAAAAATGTATCATAAATGTTAGTACAAGTAATTGAGGCATATTAGCGCATGCACAAAATTTATAATTACACATACAAGGTGTATGTACGTGCTCTTAATCTTTGGATTAATAACACTTTCGATTTGAAAACATAAATATACATTATTATGAAAGAAAAAAAAAAGATACCTTGTGGACGATGGTCTTGTGGAATAGTTTTTTTCTCTCTTCAATTTTTTTCCACATAAGTTACAATTTCTCCCCCTCCTCCTCCAGACGATCCTCCACATAAGTTACACCAGCACGACCACCCTTCCCACAGTGATCCCCTCTCTCAAATGCGTGCATGCAATGCAGAAAGAAGAGACTATGGGTACCCAATCTCCCCCACTGCATCTAATTTGCCCAAGAAAGCCAAGAGCTATGTGGACTACTATGTGGACTACCAAGCAAATCAGAGCATCGCCAACTTGGATCTCAACATCCAGCCTGAACGGAGATCTGTTGAATCTAGGATCCCGAGAGTGTTTTGATGATCACAAATTTGTAAGTGAACTTAGTCTGTACTGATGAACTTGTTGAGCT
>LTAE01010247.1:3760-17125 GCA_001647135.1 Pontederia paniculata
CTTCGGCGGACGGCCGGGGCGTAGGCCGCGAGGCAGTGGAAGCAGAGGTCGGGGTACCGCGTGGTGCTGCAAGAGGAGCGGATGAAGTCCGTCGGGGACGCGGCGGAGGCGAGCTCGCCGGCGGCGAAGCACAGCAGCAGGGGAAGGAGAGGGAGGAGCTTTTGAACCATCGTGGCTTCCTTGCGGAGTTGAACTGTGTGTGGTTTTGGAGTGGACCAATAGAAATAGATGTCACTGGCAGAGTGCGCCCGGGTTTTACCGCAACATATATAGGGGAGAGGAAAAGGCATGGGAGATTAATGTGCTGGCATTTTAGTTCTAACCTTCTCTTTTTATTTTTTTTTATCTTTTTTTTTCATTTTTCTAAAGAAAATTTAAGTACTTTAAATGTCCCACACGTATAACTTTTTTTTTCCCTTAAACATTGATGTTCTTTGTTAGGTTTGATGAAACTGTGAACTGGTCGTCTAGACAAAAATGATGCTAGATAATGGCAGCTTGGCCAAACCTTTGCATATTAAAACTGTAACATTATGAGAACATGGGTTTGGAAAACCTTTCAACTAGTAAATGAAAAGATCATCATTAATGTGACTTATGAAGTAATTTATTTTATAACTTACATTTTCTTTCCTTATATAAGTTAATATCCTCCCTTTGTGATCAGAAAAGAATAACATTTTTTTTTTCATATTATTTCACTGAAAATAAGTTATATGTTAAATGTTTTCCTCCGAAAAAATATTTTATTTTTCTTTAGTTATGTAACAAAAGCTAAATTTAAATTATATACTAATTATTTCTTATTCATATAACATTACAGAAATAGGTGTTCGAAGGGAAATATTTTGTCTTCATAAAAGAAACTATACATTTCCCAAAGTTGCATATGAGTCCTTGATAAACTAAGAACAATGTTATGAAAAAAATTTATTATCAAATACAGAAAAAAATATAAAATGTTTCCTCCAACAAACATAACCTCGATCCTTATTCCTCCCAAACGAAAACTATGATAACGATATAGATATTGTGCTAGAAAGAATTGGGACAGATATGGAAGTCCATAAGGACCATAATGTTACCTTTCATTGTGTATGAACAGACCATGGTGGAAATGTGCTGTCCATTATGTTTGGTTTTCTACAATGAATGCCTTAAATTCCCTATAAATAGTTGTATGGGGCCGTGACGGCCGTTAGCTTTCAGCACCCGTTCATACAACAGGCCAGCTCTCATAATGCTGCTGATTGAGTTTGTTGCCTCTGTTTTCTTTCGGCATTTGTTCTCAGTTCTCACAGCCAACTGAACCCGCGACTGAAGTGAAATGTATTGCTATTGACCTTGTAATGTTACTATGATCTATGTGGATGGAAAGAATGTGCAAGTCAGCTAACTAGGTAGTAATTATTGGATTTCAATAATACCTCAAAGAAATTAAGCTCTCAAGTGCTACATGAAGCATACTCATTGCCCTCTCTGTAGATAATAAGTAAAAATATAACCATGACCTAAATGAATCATTTACGACGAGAAAAGTAGTGAGTCAGTGACATCGGCCTGAGTCGATAGTGCATCATTGACAACACATTCACTGCTCAATCGCATGTGTATACTATTCAGTCGTTAATTGTAGTCAACGTTTGATCACAATTGTGTCAAGTTTGTGGTATAATTATAGTTGCCTTTTTATCCCTGGTGTTGCCAATGCGCCACAAATATGTCACAAGACCTAAATCATTTTAAAATTTTCTTTTATATACAACTTAGACATAACATTTATAGTAATCTATACAACAACATTCATAAACCTAGTTAGACCATATCGCAACACAACATCACACCATAACAATAAAACATGTCATACAAATCACATCAAAAGTCATATAAACTAGTTTTGGTTGTAATGCAAATCCATGAAGATGTACTGACCTACATGATATCGGCAGGATATGTTGGATTCACCAAAAGTTGTTTGTGAGTCTAGTTCAGCAGTCCTTCGAAGACTCCTCCAAGCTGATAGTAACCTTCCATCCTATCATCCAACTCAGCAACATCGTCCTTGAGGCGATGAAATGTGATACTTGGTCCTATCATCATAGCACTCAGCCGAAGACATCATTTGCATGGGATGCTAAATGTTAATGATATTGACAATGATAAAATCAAATGAAACTTCTTATAAACATACACAAACAGTCAATAGTTGAAATCCATTTGATTGGATGACCCGAGGTTGGAATATATTTAATTTGATACCAACATAGAGCTGAAGTTCCGAGCGGCTCCCATTCAATCCTCTCTCTTTCTTCACTTGAAACCAACAGTACCTGTTCTAGTAAGAATCCATGAAAAGGAAACATGTTTTATATTTCAAGTGTCATGTGTTGCATTTAAAAATATTGTTTACACCAAAATTTAGTAAAATAAATACTAGAAACAAACGATAGATAATAAACATTTATTACAAGAAGTGCATTATTAATTCATGCATAATGCACCAATGAGAAGTTTGAATATTGAAACTTTCGTCTAACGTGCTAGTAGGTCTTGGAGAAACTTTTATCTTTTTCATTTTGTGTCAGAACCGAGGGAGAAACAAGTATGGTTCTTGGTATTTTGTTTCTTGAGGTGATGGTTCTTAGTAATTTCATTAGAAGAACTTGAAATATTTCCTACAAGTTGTTGGACCAGTCACCTAAGCAAAGAACAAAATCAGAAAAATATAAATACTTTTCACCTATTATAAATACAAAAGGATGCAAATGTAGAGTAAAGATTGAAACAAATACTATGCCCTGGCAGTAAACAAAATCAACAGATACTGCTACTTCAAAGAAGAACAAAGTGCAACACATTGACAGTAGTGCTAATAATTTTAAGATAAATGTTAGGAAAGTGACAATAGACATCAGAATGTAGTGATCTTCTACACATTTAACAGTTGAAAACATATTAACTTAGCTACAAGTATGAATAAATCTCTGATCTGAGTGCAAATTAATACCTAAACCAATTCCGTCTAACAATTAACAAGCAAGCTGTGAGCATTCCAGCAGTAGGACTTATATGCTGATTATGTTTTAGAGATGCAAAGATGGAACTGTTTATGGCATAATTATATATAGAACTATAACTATAAGTTTGTAGTTAATATTGGTCCTGATAAAAAGTCGACTCCATCATTCCAGGTATCTGTCTCGATGGAAATCCTCATTAGATGGCAATAGATAGAATTAGGAGGCAAAAAAGTCCCAAGTAGACCACCAAGATAGCATGCATCCACCAACCATGGTCCAAAATTTTTATTCAGAACACTTGTTTTATTTGATGCTCAACTCCCTGCAAGAGACGTGACATGCAAACATGTGCTTTGTCTATGTTATATATGTAAAGAAGTTGTCTTCTCTTTGTTTTGATGCAGAACCTTAATAAGATTCTTATAACCGCAAGAGAACAGACAATCATGCACATATTTAATACATTGTGTGTCATGTCCAAAATGATGGGGACGATTGGAAGAAGAAAGGGAACAACAACAGGTACTGGATGTATTGGTTCAATTTGGCTCGATCTAAGGATGAACGATTGGGTCTTATTAAAACAATTATCACATTAAGATGAATCTGGGTTTCATCATAAATTCATAATCTTTCAAATTTTCTTAAAAACACAATTACCATTGCTTCATTACCATGAGCTAATTGTGATTTCACTTAATCCATCAGAATCAACAACTATATTAAAGAAAAAAATAGCAATGAGATAAGAGATATGCGAAGAACGCAAATTTACCTCCAGCTTGCTTCACCAGAATTCCAGAGGTAAGTAAAAGTTTCTTACAAGGCAACAAGGCGTCTGGGGCGTTTCGTCAACCAGGTTGCGGGCGTCCAACATGTCGACTTTTAGTAAGAAGACTTGAGCTGGTTGTTAACAGGCTTGAGGTTGTCAGGTGGACATGCTCCATGAGGTAGAAGCGGATGTCGCCGACGAGGAGGAGATATCGAGGGAGACAGTTGCAGCGGCAGAGGCGTTGGAGGTCTCAACGGAGCAATGAGGGAGGAAAAGACGAGGTGGGGTTTGGCGCCGGCTGCCGGAGGAGGTAGCCGTCGGCTGAGAGCCGGACGCGGCGTTCAGCGTCGAGGCGCTTCTCAAACACCTTGAGGGCGGGAACGAAGACGCGCATGATTTGTTCAGCTCTTCTCACGCTTTAACAATCTTTGCCTCGACGAACTCTATTATGACGACATAAGAAGTAAAATAACTAATATTTTTGTAGTTAATAATAATTCTGCATATTTCGTTTTGTTTTTTATTTTAATTAATGGAGGAGAAAGAAGGTGAGAAGAAATTCTCTTTTTGTTTACATAGATATTTTAATAAAAAAATTCACCACATAATTTGCAATTGTAATATGATCTAGTAACTATGTTTTTAATTGCCTTAACATTTAACTTTTATATACTGAAAATTTTTTTTCTCTGCATTTTATTTTGGGAAATTAATAGTTTAAAAGTTACAACCTGAATGAAGAGCTCACAATATAATTCAATAATGTTAACAGTTATTTCAAGTAGGATTTTAAAATCATGGATTTAATCGTTAGTATTTTATTTAACTGCAAACTGGTTTGGATGTCAACATTAGCGCTCAAAGAAGATTTTTTATTGTCTCCAAAGGTGGGACTATTTACAACATTTTCTACTATATTATGACATTTAAATTGCATTATAATAATTTTACTATAAAAAAGGTATTACAATATTTATATTTTTATAATTTTATAGGGAGTTTGGAAAACTTGCCAATTCAAATAATTTTTTTCACTAGTTTATCAACCATGGAAAACATTTTTCCTAAAAAAATGTATAAATTTGTAAAACTAAAGAGGGCCCAAAAAATACTTTTATCGAAATTCAGGGCCCATGATGTAAGCCAGTGTGAGAGATAGCCCACGGATTAACGTTAAGGTAGCTGCCCAAAAAGAAGCCCAGTTGTAAAATGGTGATAAAAAAAAAGTGTATATATGGTATGAAAAAAAAGTTGATTTAATTTGTGTGCATTAAGTTCCATCATTTTATCTTGATCGACTGTATATATATGTTTCTGATATAAATTGATTTAATATACTAAAATTTTATTTGACAGAAAGTAGCCGAAAGAATGGAGAAAATATCTCTAAAAAACTCAAAAAAAGAACATATTATGTCCTCTCGCACACTTTCTCATCTCACATGAAATAAGATAAATTTATATTCTTATTTTTTATACATAGTGAGGAGACTGAAGTACCTTTTAAAATTTTATTTTCATCATAATTCATTTATTTAATTTCGTTTATGAGTTATTCTCCACAATCTAAAAGGGTTTATTTAGATTTGTGTGCGTGTGTGTATAATATGCAATGATTTTAAATCCAACGATTAAATTTGAATTTTTCTTACTCAAATTCGAAATAAGTAAATAACAATTGTTTTAATCTGGATCATTATGATGAAGTGAAAAGTCGGTACAATATTATGTTAACATAATTGAATCACATGGAAAATTAAAACTATTTGTTTACGTGTGAAGAAACCATAAAACACACATGCATAGTTGATCGAAATGTACTCTTACATATACTAAAAGTACCACTATGAAAGGTCATTGTAGCTTTCGAAATTTTCTAGAGGTACATATATTTCACAAAATATGAAGTGAACTCAAAACTTCTTAATTCACCGATCGATAGAAAGTCATGTGTCATGCTCCCTCTTCTCTCTTTTATCTTTATCTTTATCTTACGGTTGAATGCATATTAATATTTGGTCCAATTTGATGACATTTATTCTTTTCAGGGAAATTAGCTTTCATTACATGGCAGGTACTCTTACAAGCAACGGTGACAACTCGCATGGCCTAACTTGGATTGTAATGCTATGTCTTTTATTTTGGTGCTGTGCAGCTGGTTTCTGCATGTTAGCATAGGAGGAGCTGTCAGCTTGCAGTTTCAAAAAACGTGTAAAATAAATATACGAGGAGCTTGTATATATCACAAAAACAAAAAAAAGGGTTGGTAGGGCGTCATGATACTATTATTTTTATATGTTAGTTTTGATCGTTTCGAACTTTTAGATGTGGCTTTCTACAAGACAGCCATCGCTGTTCTTGTTAACATTCCTTGTCGCGTAGAAATGGAGAATCCTCTTCTTTTTGGCAACGGTTAAAACATCTCTACATGATTAAGTTCTCTTAAATAAGCAGAAAAGAATCTTCAAAGGTTTTCAGGTGATCACGATGAGTACTCGCAAAGCTCCGGTGAAAAAGGAAACCAAATATATATCATTTCATGTACTTTGAATTGAATAATTCACTTGGGATCACTCATATCATAGAAGATGCTTTAGGTAGTAACTACTACTACGTACATGCACTGTGCATGGTTGCAGCCATGGAGGAGGCGATGATTCCTGGAAGAGTGGTGTGGTCCATCCACACAGTGAGGAGCAGCTGTGTGTAAGTATCTACTACGTGTACTGAAATAGAGAGCACCATGCATGCATGACTAACAGGGAAGAAGAGAGGGAAAAGGGAAAGGCCAGTGTGGGAGATGACCATTAATGGTAATAAATGAGAGAGGTTTATTAGAGGGAAGGACTGGAGGAACCATTACCATGAACAATATATAGGGAGCCACTTGGGAAGTTACATAACTCGACCAAAGGAGGCTGGTTGCATAAGAAATTGTTGCCCGTGGGTTGATAAGGCAGCTGTTGAGAAGTTGTAATGGGTGCTGCTCGATGCAAGTGTCGAAGGTAGGCACACGTTGCTTTCTACGATTTGTTTAATGGGAAAAAAAGATAATTAGACATAATGATGCCATGTTATCTTTGGACTCATTGGGAAATGATGTAAGAATTTAAAGTAAGAAGGTCAAAATTTTGTTTCATATGAATAAAATTATGAAGATGATCATAAATTTAAATTAATAATTTTCTTTATTAAAGTTTTATTTTAAATTCGTGTGAAATCATGTATTTAAAGTGGATAATTTTTTGAACGGGTTAAAAATGTTACGTATCAGAGTCTACTTCGTATATTCACTTGAATTATGTAAGACGACTCAATGAGAATATTGAGTTCCGAAGAAAAGAAGAATACAAAAACTCGAGATAAAGATGCTAAATAATAGATAAATAAAAAAGCTATTTTTTTATCATTAAAGACATATTTTAAATTCGTGTAGATCATTAGTATAAAACTTTTTTGAATGAACTAAGATAATATTATGTATGATATCATATTAAGTCTGCGTAAACCTATACATATATAAGTTGTCATATAATGTAGGCAATTAGTGGAATTGGTCATAATAGTAATTGTACGCATGCAATGTGCTATGTAATAAACTGAATATTATGAGCTAAGTGGACTGAAGATGGCCTTTTCAAATACATATCAACAAAATGAACACAAACTTCTTTTTAAACATACACTTGTTTTCATCTGCTCTTTACTAAAATCTTTTAACCCTCCTCCTAAAAATTCTTCTAAAATTTCACAATGGCGCACCAAATAATTACATTAAGTTTTAAGAGCTTTAACATGTGAGTGTTAGGAGGATGAATTAAGAGGATGAAATATTTTTCTTATGCAAATATTATATTCATATATAGAGCTCACCTTTGAGTATGTTTTTTTTGGATAAAAGATAGATATATTAATTAAGTTAGAGAAGAGTTATCACGATACAAAAGATTCAGGAGACCCGGAGGGGGCGTCCCATCCCAAAATACATCGTTAGCGGATGTTTGACCGTAACGAGCTAGATAGTCTGCATCAACGTTTGCATCTCTATGAACATGACTAATATTACAAATCTCAAAATGACTAATGGCATCCCAACAATTTAACAAGATGTTTTTTATCATCCATGGAGGTGATGTTTCACGGCGTAGAGCTTCAACTAAAATCTTTGAGTCACTTTGTATCCAGATGTGATAAATCCCTTCTGCCTGCACCTATTGATACCGCATAAAGCTGCCCATGCTTCTGCTTCCAGGACAGAGGCAAAACGTCGATTGACTGCTCCTGCAAATAGAAAAATTCCAGCATTAGTACGGGCGATATAGCCTGACCCCCTGCCTCCCTGGGTCGAGTGAACGACCCATCTGTATCTAGAGCCGTAACAGGGCTTGTTGTGGGGGGTCCCTCAGGACGGTGGACAAGACTGTACTCGTTTGAGTTCACCAAAGCATGTTCCAGAATAGCTAGCATGGAGACTGGTCGAGCATTAAAATGAAGGTTATTTCTGGTCTGCCATATTCCCCAAAGACAAAAGATTATAAGTGAGAGCAAAGCACTTTTAGAAGGGGCATCTAGATCAGCACCTTCACTGATCCAGTCACCATCCTTTCATGAGTGAAGAAACTGAAACCTATATCTAAGCTTTTGCTGGACAAGAGACCACAATTGCTGAGTAGTAGGGCATTGAAAAAGAGGTGGTTAATAGATTCCACAACAAAGACCACAAAAGGTGCATGATTGGTTAATAGAAGGGTCAAAAGCAGAGATAAGATCTTTAGTTGGTAAACTACCATGCATGAGTTTCCAAGTGAAAATATTTATCTTAGGGGGAGCTTGTATTTTCCATATAAGTTTCCAGCCACTCCAAACAGGTTCTGTTGCTGAAACAGGCGGCATACTCAAGAATCGATACACAGTTTTGGCATGTGCTATACCATGGGTGTCAAAAACCCAGATCCACCTGTCATCACAGGGACTTACAGGCAAAATAATATCCAGAATATGATTAACAAGATCCTTCCCAAAAATTCCAATAGTAATGTAAGGTTCCATTGTTGGTTAGATATGAGTGTTGCTACAGGAGTATCAGTTATAGCATTCACATTGATATAAGTAGGCATCAAATTCAGAGGAGTGCAAAATATCCAAGGGTCAGAAAGAATTTTTGCTTTGTTCCCGTTACCAATTAGCAACTTCATTCCTAGCCGGATGTTCTTCATAGCATTAGTGACCAACTTCCAACTCCATGCCACATGTTTAACCAAATGAGTGCAGGACCAAGGGTGAGATACACCATATTTTTGTGTGACCAGTGATACCCAATGGTCCTAATCCCCATTTAGCAAAGCAAATATTCTTTTGGCTATAATAGATGTTCGTATTTTATATATATTTCTAATTCCTAAACCTCCTTGTGATTTATGTCTTTGAATGGTGTCCCAGTTTATTAGGTGTGCTCCTGATTTTGATCCATCAGTAGACCAAAAAAACTTTCTAGATTGTTTCTCTAGAGTTTCAATGACCTCATTTGATATGTATGTTGTTCCTAGGGTATGATTTGGAATAGTGTTTAGCACTGATTTGATTAATGTGGTCTTTCCTGCTTGATTAAGAACTTTGGCTTTCCATCCTGCTAATTTTGAGTTAACTTTATCATTGATAAAAGATTGATCTTTATAGTTCAGATATTTATAAGTGATAGGTTCTCCAAGGTATTTGAAAGGATAAACACACATTCATTTCTAAGGCAGTTCTGATGTTCCTTTTTCTAACTATGTTAATCTTAGGTGGAAAATATATGTTGGATTTCTGGTAACTTATTTTCTGATTTGTGAGTGAACCATACACCCTAAATAATTCTTTAAGTCTTCTACAGTTTTTCAATGTGGTAGCTAAACATATAAGCATATCATCAGCATATAGTAAGTGACTCAAGGTAAAATTTTTTAATCTGAAAGGTCTAATTTGTCCTGCAGTTACCCTCTGATTTATAAGTGAAGTGAAAACTTGAGAAACTATTATGAAGAGATAAGAGGAAAGAGGATTTCCTTGCCTGATTCCACTATGATTTTTAAAAGTATCTGAGTAGGCTCCATTTATATAACAACAAAATGAAGGAGATGAAATGCATGCTTTAATCCAAAGGATGAATTATGTGGGGTATTCCATACGCTCAAGGGTCATTATTATTGCATTCCAAGACACTTTGTCAAATGCCTTTTCCATATCAACTTGAATCATGATGTGTTTCTGCCTACCAAATTTCATTGAGCGTACAACTTGTGCAATCATAATATTATCCTGAATAGACCTAATTTCTATAAAAGCTGACTAGCATTTATCAATGATGTTTGTAAGTGTGGGTCTTAGCCTGTTTGCTAGGATTTTTGCAAGTAAACGATACAGGACATTACATAATGCAATTGGTCTGTAGTCAGTGACAATTTTTGGTTGATTCTTCTTAGGTATAAACACTAATGAGGTGTTACCCCATCCTTGAGGCATGATTCCAGTCTCAAAAAATTCAGTTATAGCCTTAGAAATTCTAGGGCCTACTACTTTCCAGTGTTGCTTATAAAATTTTGTGGTGAAACCGTCTGGACCAGGGGCTTTACCTGGTGGCATGTTCCAAAGAGTATTTTTATCTCTTCCAAGGTCACAGGAGTGGTGAGGCTGCTATGCCAGGAGTTTTCCAGACAAGGGAGGGGAGGCCAAGATTCAACACTTATGTGAGTTTGTGTTTCAGGCTCCCATAACTTAGTATAATGATCTACAAAAGTCTTTCTTATTTGATGGTCATCTATAATCTCAAGTCCATTAGAGTCCTGAATGGAACCTATATGGTTTCTTTTTTGTTTGATCATGGTGCTTAGATGAAAAAAGGATGTGTTTTTATCTCCATTTTTTAACCAGTTGATCCTTGATTTGCTCCACCACTTGATACTAATTTGTCTAAGTAAGGCTGCATGTTGATTGTATAGAGTTCTAAGTTTAATTAGTTCACCAGGGGTTATTCCATGTAAACCTTCCTTAATTTCAAGATTAGATATCTCTTGCTTGACAATATGAGCCCTATTTTCTAACTTTCCTAGACTATTATTGTTCCATTGTTTGGTTCTTTCCTTGATTGATTTCAATGCTTCCTGAA
Source organism: Pontederia paniculata (assembly GCA_001647135.1). Classification (NCBI taxonomy): domain Eukaryota; kingdom Viridiplantae; phylum Streptophyta; class Magnoliopsida; order Commelinales; family Pontederiaceae; genus Pontederia; species Pontederia paniculata. The sequence goes on from LTAE01010247.1 coordinate 14,697, forward strand.
CTTGGGAGTCTGACCTGCCTGTATAATTCATGTTCCATTCCCTTCTCACAATGTCTCTAGGTTCTTGATATTCAAACAAAAACTGTTCATATTTAAATGGTCTTGCCTTGTGTTTAATGTGATTAGTATCCAACAGAATTGGGGCATGATCTGAAGCACATCTAGGTAATACTTTTAAGTTTTGATCTGGGTATTTAATAATCCAGTGATTGTTAAGTAAAACTTTTCTAAGCGGCATAAGATTCTAGCTAAACCTATTCTATTATTGCACCATGTAAAGTTAAGCCCAATGGTATTATGTCTAACAATCCCTGTGTTGTCATTAAGCTGGTTAAATTTTTTATTGATTTTGTAGTTTTAAAAACCTTCCCCCCTTTTTTGTCTTCAGGTTGCAAGATACAGTTAAAATCCCCTATGAGTATCCATGGTATATCATCAAAATGTAAGGATCTTAGGCTCTGCATGTAGAACTTTTTTGTCTTCATAGTTGATTTCTCAATGTAGGTTGGGTACTAGCATATACACATGATATAATAGAAGAGAAACCATCCAATGTAATAACTGCATGTAGAACTTGAGGAGAGGATTGGATGTACGATACCTGTAATGAAGCANTAGGTTGGGTACTAGCATATACACATGATATAATAGAAGAGAAACCATCCAATGTAATAACTGCATGTAGAACTTGAGGAGAGGATTGGATGTACGATACCTGTAATGAAGCATTTCGGCAAACCAGGATTATACCTCCAACCGCTCCATTTCCAGCATGATAAATTCCTTTCCATTGACTCCCTAACCTTTTGATGACTTTCTTTGTTCTTTCTTCATTGGTATGCACTTCTACTAGAATTATGATATCCGGAGAATGAGCTTTTATGAGATCATGCAAATGGTCTCGCACCTTACTGCGATAAGCGCCTCTGCAATTCCACGATATTATTTTCATATAGAGAGGTCTTCATATGCGGCCACCCTATTTCGACGGTTTGTCCCCAAAGTGTTTTCCTGCACATCAAGAGTTAAGTTAGCTAACATGTTCTTGGTAGAAGAGGTCTTACCTTTATCGTTTTTCTTCTTTCCCTCTTTGGACTTAAGGTTTGGTGGCGGCGACGAGAATCTTCTTCTTTCTTTACGAATTCTCTTCTGTTTCACCGTGTACGGGAGGAGATCAGCATCAGTTTGTTCATCTTCGGAATCCTGTTCAAACTCCGACCCTGATGGCTTATTGAAACGTTCCTTCACGATCTCTATTATGGATGAGTGTCCTTGTGCCGACTGCGGACTCAACTCCATTCCTTGTTGTTCTGGGGGGTGAGAGGTGTTTTGTAACTCCATTGCACGTAGATCTGAAGGTGGAGGTGAGGGGGGGGGGGTTGTCCAAAGACGCGCCGCGTGAGGGGGTGTCTACCGATAAAGCCTTCTTTGGGGGTGGTGTGGTGATGTTGACATGTGTATGGGCATTTTGATCCAACGATACACTGGGAGCAGACGAAGTCGCTTGCTTCCGAGACGTGTCAGGGTTCACCAACTTCCAAGGAGAGCCACATGCTTTGTCAGTGTCACTTGGTCTTTTGGGAGTAACAGGTGGATTTGTCTCCGATGAGTGTTTGATGGACGCTCCAGATCCTTCCACACTAGATCCATTTTCCTTATTGTGTTGTCTATCTCTCTGCAGCAGATCAAATGGTGGATTAGTGATCAGATCAGATGAACGGTCAGGATCAAACCTGGTTAGGGCATCGAAGGAGTTGTGCTCCTCCAATGGCGATGGATGAACTAGTTGTCGGCGGCGAGGCTCGACTGGCTTCCGATTGTCCATTTCTGGCTTTCTCCGCCGGCTTTGAAAGGACCTTATCCAGGTGTCGTACATCAGTGGTTCTATTGTAATCTTACTCCCCTGCACTTCCGATTGCCGAGACGGACATGAGGAGATAAAATGTCCGGTACATCCACACCCAAAATGCAGTTTAGGCAAGTTGTCATATAATACTCTCTGAAAGAAACGATTCCCATATGGAGATCTAATCCACAGACCTTGTTTGATTGGCTTTGACAGATCCATAATAACACAAACTCTTGCATACTTGCAACGCTCCCCTTTTGTTGTGTGTTCATCCACCTTTAACGGCTCACCGAACACCCACTACAAGAAAACAAGCAATTAGCGAGCAAAAAAATACTCGCCATTTGCTCGCTAATTTCTCGCTAAAAATATTACCGAGCAAACAACGACCATTTTTCGACTAAACATTTGCTCGCTGAATTTTACTCGTTATTAGCGAGCAAATTTTTTACTCGCTAACTACTCGCCACTTTCTCGTTAATTACTCGCTAAGTACTCGTAATATCGCCGTTAATATAATTTTAAATAAAAAAATCTATCGTGTGATTGCTCGCTATTTGCTCGCTAATTGGCAGCTATT
>LTAE01010248.1:0-17121 GCA_001647135.1 Pontederia paniculata
AATACATGTTATATCATTATCTCCTTTGCATGATTACCTAAATGGATTCGAAACCCTAGAACATTTCTCTCCTATATCTACTCTCATCTTAACATTTAGTTGTTTACTTCTTTCATTCTCATTCTCTTTAGTATACTTGATAGTTTAGTATTTTCTCTCCTAATCCTAATCGTCTCGATAACAACTTGAAACTATAATTCTAGTACTTGGTCGCTTCCTCGTGGGATCGATATCTTTTATTACTACATAGGATTCTGTGCACTTGCAGAATTGCTATCACTCAATTATTTTGCGGGCGTCTACTAGAGGGATAAATCTTCGGAATAGACCGTCTGTGCATTTCTTAAATAACATGGGGTCATCCCAATAATAATGCTTAAGTTCAGAAAAGAAGCGTTTCCTTTGTTGATGATTCATCTTGGGTGGCGGCACTCCAGTTGCTAAGAAATTAGTGATGTCATCGAACCATGGAAGATTTGAGTTCAATAAAGTATATAAGTTCTCGTCAAGAAAGTCATCACAAATGGGTCGTGATAGCGCTTATGACAACACTAGTAACGACGGTTATGATAACAATTGTGACGCTTCTTGTGACTCTAGTTGTGACAAGGCTTCTGGTTGAAAACAGAGCCGAGACAAATGATCAGCTATAAGATTTTCAGAACCACTTTTGTCTCCAATCTCCAAGTCGAACTCCTGAAGAAGTAAGATCCATCTGATGAGTCGTGGCTTTGCTTCTTTCTTCATCAACAAGTGTCGGACAGCTTGATGATCAGTGTAGATGATAACTTTGGAGCCCAAGAGATATTGTCAAAACTTGTCGATGGCAAACACTACAGCAAGCAGTTCTTTCTCGGTCATGTTGTAGTTCATCTGAGTCAGATCTAGTGTCCCACTTGCATAATAAATCACATGACGAGCTTTATCAACCTTCTACCTCAGAACAACTCCAATTGCAAAGTCTCTTGCATCGCACATGATCTCAAAGGGAAGAGACCAATCAGGTGCATTGACAATAGACGCGGTTGTAAGGGCAATCTTTATTATCTTGAAAGGTTTTATGAATGATTAATCAAAATGAAACTCCACATCTTTCTGCAGTAACTGCAGTAGAAGACCGCATGTCCTAGGAAAGATCTCACACCCTTGACGTTTGTAGGTGGAGGAAGCTTCTCAATGACTTCTATCTTTGCTTTGTCGATTCCGATCCCATTCTTGGAGATAATGTGAACGAAAACCACACCTTCGCATACCATGAAATGACACTTCTCCCAATTCAATACTAGATCCACCTGTTCACATCTCTGCAAAACTTTCTCAAGATTCGTTAGGTAAGATGCAAAGGAGGATCCATAGACCGAGAAGACGTCCATGAATACCTCCATAATATTTTCAATGAAATTCGAGAAAATAGACATTATAGGACGTTGAAATGTGGTTGGTGCATTGCACAAGCCAAATGGCATACTTCGGCAGGCAAAGGTGTCATGTGGTTGGTGAATGTGATTTTTTCTTGGTCACCAGGGCGAATGGGAATCTGTTAAAATCCTGAAAAGCCATTTAGAGAACAAAAATAATCATGCATGTTAAATCTTTTTAACATCTGATCGATAAAGGGCAGTGGGAAGTGATCTTTCTGAGTAGCTTTGTTTAGCCTTCGAAAGTCAATACATATCCTCCAGAAGTTGTGGAGGGGGTCAATTCTCCCTTTTCATTAGGCACAGTGATGCCTCCCTTTTTAGGGACAACTTGAATAACACTAACCCAGTTACTATCAGAAATGGGGTAAATGACTCTTGGATCTATCAATTTAAGAACTTCAGATTTGACTACATTTTCTTGTTAGGATTCAGCCTTCTTTGACCTTCAATGGAAGGTTTAGAGTCTTCCTCCATGGAAATTTTGTACATACAGATAGCAGGATTGATATCCCTGATGTAATCTAGGGAGTATCCAATAGCTTTCCTATGGGACCTGAGAATATCTAAACAATTGGCGTGTTTGATTAGCATCTAGAGCGAACTAACAATGACATGATAAGTAGACTCAGGGCCTAGGAATTCATACCTCTATGTAGAAAGAAGTACCTTCAATTTTACCTTTGGAGGTCTTCTGACATAACGGGCAGATCGTGATGCAGGTGGTAATGCTGCTGGTAATGGTGGTTGTGATACCACTTGTAACAACTTTTCAACTTTAAATTCTTTATATTCCTCCTTGTCATCCAAGATCTTCTTGTAGGCTTTAACTTCCGAATCTTGGGATTAATCTTCTTCATAGTTTAGTAAGCAATTCAGCTGAGGGTCAATCTGATATATTATGGCCCAAACTTCATCAACGGTCTCTTGAACTATTTCAGCAGAGAAATCAGCGTCTTGTTCAAAATCAGGACATTTCAACACCTTGTTCAGATTGAATTCGGTATTATCTTCGTCGATATGGAAAGATAGCTTTTCATTCTTCACGTCGATTACTGCCCAGGCGGTAGCAAGGAATGGACGACCTAGGATCAGTAGCATGATGTTATCTTCGTCCATGTCTAGGGCAACAAAATCGATAGGAATATAAAATTTTCCGACGCAGATCGGCACATCTTCAAGAATACCCTCGGGACGTTTGACAGAACGATCAGCCAACTGTAGAATCATGCTTGTAGGCTTTATCTCGCAGGAGCTCAGCTTCTTAGATAAAGACAATTGAATGACACTGACGCTGGCTCCTAGATCACATAATGCTCGACTGACCTTCAAGCATCCAATTTCGCAGGGAATGGAAAAACTCCCGGGGTCCTTTAACTTTGATGGAAATCGATTCAGAATGGCGGCGCCTTCCCCTTCAACTAGGGCCACCTTCTCTTGAACATCAATCATTTTGTTCTTTGATAGGATATCTTTTAGGAACTTCGCATATGTCAGCATCTGCTAGATCGTCTCTATAAAAGGAATGTTCAGATGAAGCTTTTTGAGAACTTCAAGGAACCTGGTGAATTGTTGATACTTCTGAGCCTTCATCAAGCGCTGAGGGAATGGTACTATTGGCTGGTAATCAGCTGTGATGGTCACCTTGGGTTGATCTTTCGATGTAGCATTGTCACAAGCGGTAGCACCAGTGGATGGAGATGATGGTTGTGCTACCAGTTGTGACGTCAGGTGGTGACGATCATCTTTACTTGGTGGAAATTCGCTAGTAGGCACTTCTTCAATATCCTCCTCTTCTTAAATAGGGTTGACTTCAGGTGCCGAAGAGGATGAAATGTGGTTTGATTGAATCGGTCCTCTTGACTCAAACCCCTTGTTGCTTCGAAGAACAACGACCTTGCACTTCTTTTTAGGGTTTGCTTCATGTTGACCTGGCAAGACACTAGGTCTTGTCGCTGAGGATTCAGCTTGCTGGGCAATCTGGGTCTCCAACATATTGTTGTGGGTGGACAAGCCCTCGATTTTGGGCTGCATGGTCTCACTATGTTGCTAAAGTGTTTGACTTTGTTGTTGGTGAAAGCTCATCAGGGAGGCTTGCTGTTGCATCAAATTCTCCATCATCAGTTCGTGGTTAGACTTAGGAAAGGGTAGTGCAAGTTGGTTGTTGGGGTTTGGATTTTGTATGGCAAGTGGGTTTGGACCATGTAATGATTTGAATTGGGTGTTTTGGAATTGATTGTTTGGTCTGAAATTGAACTACTAAGCTGGGGTTTGCTGCTAATGATTGTTTCTGTAGAAAAAATTTAAGTGATTTCGCCAACCAGGGTTATAGGATTGGGAAAAAGAGTTGTTCTATGGTCTTTGCTGGTTTTGCTGACCAAAAGGTATAAGTGCATTTTTTTGTTCTTAAGGGTCTTGTAAATAGTAAGGTGGTGATGGTTAAAGGGAGAGATTTGACAGGCAATAGTAAGATAGTCGGAACTACCGCAATTCTCACACCTCATGTCATTAGAGCCGACATAAGCGGTTTGTGATGCCTGGTGGAGACCAGTGTTGAGGGTGATCTTCTCGAGTGCTTTATGTATGGCGTCCTCTACCTTGTGTGTGATTTGGTCCCAGCCTCCAGTGCTGGAACACGCTTGAACTTCTTTACCATTGTTTCGGTCTTGAGCAGTGCCATGGTTTTTCTGGGCCATATCATTGTTGATCTTGTAGGCGTCATTGACACTATTGTTCCAAAAGAACCTCCAATGACTACATCAAGAGACAATCTATTTTGGTATAGGAGTCCATTATAGAACATTTGTGCTAACATCCACTTCCAGAAGCCATGATGAGCACAACTCTTCAACAGAGCTTTGAAGCGCTGCCATGCCTCAAAGAATGATTCATTGTTCTTCTAGTACAAGCTTGTGATTTGGTTCCTCAGGTGAATATTTTTGCTTGGTGGGAAACATTTGTTCCTGAATTGTATTATCAGTTGGTCCCAGGTGGTAATAGAATTGGCTTCTTTTGATCTTAACCATGCTTTAACCCTGTTTCTAAAAGAAAATAGAACAAAACATAGCCTCGCGGCATCATTAATAACACCATTAATCTTAAAAGTATTCATAATTTCAAGAAAAGTTTTTATAGCTAAACCAACAAATTGATTTCTTGGGACAACCGTGACAAGGGCAGGATTAATTGCAAAATCATGATTTGCAATTTCAGGATTCGCAATACTGGGAGATAGGTCAATTTTACCTGGAGTACTGAATTCATTTAAAGGCCTATTCTCCATAGCATCAACGACGTTTTGGTCTGCCATTAGATCCGGATTTTCAGTAAGCAGATCTATGTCGAGTCTAGGTTCTAGGGTCCTAGATCGAGTGTTTCTTTGTTGTCTCCTTCTTTGCCTAAAGGTCCTTTCAATCTCAGGATCGATCAGAACTAGTTCTTTAGATATAGAGTTTTGCGCATGCAACAATCAAAAGATCAGTAAACAAAAAGAAAAATAAAGAAAAAGAAAAATGATGATATAAACAATGGTTGTGAAAAGTCTAGAATAATTGAGAGAAAAAGTTCCTAGAATTAGTTCGACACCAGTCCCCGGCAACGTCGCCAAAAACTTGATGAGCGTCGTGTAACAGGTCAGGTTGTAACAGAAAAGATCCGGCTGTGACACAGGTTGTGAAAACACTAATGACACCCGAATGTCCACTACTAAGGCAAGTTTTAAAATTTATAAATCACCAAATTACACAACTACTGCGACCACAAGCGCACGGGTAGTTGTAGCACTTTGCAGTCGATCCACAGACTAGTCAACTAGGTTTTTAGGAAGATTCTTAACTCAACTACGCTAGCCTAATGAGAAAATGTTGTTGATAAGGGTTTGTTTTTGGGTTTTTGAATATAAGAAAGTAAACAAAGAAAATATCAATGATAAAAGCATTTCCAAGGCAAATTTCCACCCTAGGCTCGTCTACAGTTGTCAAACATTAAAAACGAATAAATCAATTCTATAAGGAGTTAAAAGAACAAAACCATGCAACATTCCGCTGCTCACTTATCCAATCCAAGAACTCACTATTCAAAATCTTAGGTTGATTGAGGAAGTTATCCAGGGGAAAGATCCACTATCGTCACAGGAATATCCCCTGAAATCTTTTAAAAACGATACACTCAAATCAATTTGTTAAGTCGTCACAACCCGTCGTCACAAATTGGCATATTTCCCCCTGTTACGCCAGATTCCTCAGCACGCAACCCCAGATGATCCCGTCAAGGCTTGGTCTAGGTGAGGATGGATAGACAAGGACTCAGGTTGATACCGAACTCAACGTGTGGATTGTCACAATCAATAAAAGATCCACTATCGTCACAGGAATATCCCCTGAAATCTTTTAAAAACGATACACTCAAATCAATTTGTTAAGTCGTCACAACCCGTCGTCACAAATTGGCATATTTCCCCCTGTTACGCCAGATTCCTCAGCACGCAACCCCAGATGATCCCGTCAAGGCTTGGTCTAGGTGAGGATGGATAGACAAGGACTCAGGTTGATACCGAACTCAACGTGTGGATTGTCACAATCAATTGTCACTAGCGAACAATCCTCGTCGTGACAGGTTCCCGATTACACGACCTCGGGCAATCCCGGTTAGGGGTAATCCCAATTAAAGTTGCTACCAAGACTATTAATAGCGATTAATCCTTCCTAAAAATGCACACCAACTGGCCATATTGATGGGAGACATATAAAACAGGAAATAATCACACCCGTCTATCACAAGCGAGTTGTTCTTCAATAGTCATGTCAGATTCCTCGGTCGCTCGACCCTGGACGATCCGGTCAAGGGTTGGTCTAGATTAAGAAGAACAATTGTAGACTTAAGTATATGACTACTTCAAGGATTTTCTGATTCTCAATAGTTGTGATAGATTCCTCAATTACACAACCTCGAGTTTGACCCGAACAAAGAGAATCAATAAATCGATGGAAGTCCGAGAAAATGTTATTTATCAACAGTTGTGACAGATTCCTTGGTTACAAAACCTCTAGTGATCCTGGTTAAGGCTCGACCCGAATGAAGATAAACAACTTCGATAAAAACATAAAAGATCAAAGATATGCAAGTCTTTCGAAATCGACAAAAGATAAAGTCAGTCAACTTTCATTGCACTAACTTGAGAAAGATCAAGCATTCCAGAAGTAACTCTTTCTAGGTTAAATCAGAATGCTAAATCGCTTCTATGTTTATCACAACTTCATCACAAGTGTCATCACAATTGTCGTCACAATCAGGGTTGTGATGTGCGACAATTTCCCAGTTGTGATAGACGCATAACTACGAGCGATCCCTTCCAGGCGTGGCTCATATGGGAAATCTACACTTGAGTGGATGATCATGTGAACAAAACTGTCACCTTAAATCATTCACAAGCATTAAACACATGGAGGTAAAGAACCAAACTTGCAATTTAGTTAAAGACTAGAAACGATTCATAGATGAGAAAACATGACAACTTCAAAGTCTGCTTGGGGCTTCACAGAGCCCCAGAAATAAACTAAACTAGCCCCTAAGTCATGAAGGACAGTCGGAACATTGTCTTGAAAACTCAAAAGAAAACTAAAGGCTTGGAGGCAGCTTCTTCCTTGCTATCACCAAGAAATTCTAGCCGAACTCCCATCTAAATGATGTTGGCCTTCTCTTTAAATAGACTCCCTCAGTTCGCCTCTTCATCGTGTCTTGATCAAGGGGGAATTCATCGTGATCGTGTGATCGAGATCTCCAATAACTACCAGTGGTTGGCTATTATAATCTCCAATAACCACTGCTTTCCTTAATTGTTCGGGCTATTATAATCTCCAATAACCGCCTTAATTGTCCGGGTTTGATTTATGAATTGTGATCCCTTGAATTGTTGTTGCATTTCTTCAAGCCGCCATTCTTTCCTTAATTAGTTTGCAATATGTTCCCCTAATTGAAGCTAGCTTGATTAGGAAACCTTCTCCGCCTCTTGATTGTGGGGATTCCCTTCATCAAGGATGCCAATTTGAATTTGAAATTCAATGGCTAAATCCTTGCTTGCCTATTTCTACAATTACTACTCCCAAATTGCACAATAGACCCAATTTTATAACGATATGCAATATTTTTTGGAAATGGGTTAGTCAAATATAGAACTGTTGCAATTTGGTAAAAATGTGGCAAGAAGGCGTCAAGTGGCATGCAAAACATGACCAAAAGGTGACATAAATGAGGGGTGAAGATAGTGATTTTAGTCACTCATTAGTCATGATGTGTTTAATGTCTTTCATGCTTTGTATGATGTTATTATATGTTAGCATCATGTGGAGGAATAACAGATCTTGATTTTATCTGCATGCCTGAATTGATTTATGAATTATTTTTTTCAAACATTTCATACCACACTTAGTATCATCCTGGAGAGGAATGCCGGGTGTGAGGTCTGTGAGATTGTCATCCTAGGAGAGGAACAATCCATCGTTTAGTTTTACAGTTCATTGTATCTCAAAAAACCTTAATAGATTTGATTGTCATGTTGGAGAGATGCAATAGAGTCTATAGGTTTGAGATAGTTGGTGTATCCTGGAGAGGACATCAGATTTTAGGTAAACCTTAATCCTCTTAAGAATTGGTGAATGGTATTTTAATCTTTTAAGTTCTACTTTTCCCTGTTTATTCATCCGAGTCCAGTTCTTGATGTCATCATGTTGACGCTTAATGATCATTCTATATCTTATCCAAAGTCAATGTACTCCTCTTCTTAGTTCGATGAGTTAACTTTAGGATAACAATTTCCTTTCGGGATTGACACTCTATTACTTGATATGACTAGTGTTTGCTAGAGATTTACACGTATACTTAGCACGCATACAAATTTTTGCGTCGTTTCCAGGGAATTTTGCTTTATCCTAATTTGATTTCAATAAACTATGTTGAGAGTTATTTATCTTTTTGCAAAACTACATAGACCTTTGTGATATTTTTCAAGCTAATCTCAAGCACAAGGCGGCGCTCGATAGCAATTTAAAAGCAACCAGATCCCAAGTTGCAAATTTGAAAGTTGAGTTATAGTTTGATCAGAAATCCAGAGGACAATCAGAAGTCCAAGAAGAGAAACAAAGATGGCTGAAGAACAAGCTGTTGTTGCACCAAATGCTGAGATGACCATGAGGGACTATGTTTCCCCTAAATACAAAAATGATGAATCCAGTGTTGTCCTCCCAGCGATCGCTGCTAATAATTTTGAGATCAATCATTCCATTATAAGAATGGTCCAAGCGAATCAATTTGGAAGAGCCTTGAATGAGAATCCATATACCCACCTAGATAAATTCATTAGAATATGCAACACATTCAAGTGCAACCAGCTTCTAAAGACATAAGAAGATGAGATTGTTCCCCTTTTCTCTGAGGGATAGGGCGTCATCATGGTTTAGCACCTTGCCTACTGGAGCCATTACTACATGGGACCAGTTCATAGAGAAATTTATTTCCATGTTCTGCCCACCTCAAAAAGCAGCTAAGATGAGGAACGAGTTGAGGGCCTTTAAACAGGATGATAATGAGACCCTGTATGAGGCCTGAGAAAGGTACAAGGAGGTGCAGGCGAAGATCCCTGACAATAGAACTTCTTTGTGGCAAATCCTGGAAGACTTCTACAATGGTCTTTTCTAGGAAGACAAGGACAATCTGGACTCTTCTGTTAGAGGTTCAGACTTGGGCAAGAAGAGTCCACAGGAGATCTATGAAATGATAGAAGATGTAACCCTGAATTCCTGGAAAAATAAGAGATCAAGAGGAGACAAGAACAAAGCTGTGAACAAGGTTGAAGCTCCTGCATTGTAGCTCAACTAGAGTCACTTAATAAGAAGTTTGAGTTACTGATGACTCGAGGAAGTCAACAGTGTGAGCTTTGTGGAGAGGGTCATTCTTATAATGATTTCCCACATGGAAATAATTCCCCTAATTTTAATAAAGTGGAAAATGCAAATTTTATGACTAGTTGTCTCCCCAAGAACAACAATCCCTTCAGTAACAACTACAACCTTGGATGGAGGAATCACCCTAATCTAACATGGAATCAAGGACATATGTTCAACCATCAGGCACAAAACTACCAACCTCCTGCTGAGCCAAACAACAACATCGAGAACCTGCTTAGCAAATTTATAGATACCATGGAGACCAAGGTGTCAAATCATGATGTCTTAATTCATAAGATGGAGATACAAATTGGTCCGTTGGCAAAAATGGTTGCTGGACTAGCCTCAGGATCTTGGCTAAGTAATATAGAGAAGAATCCTGAAGGGGAGTCTAAGGCAATATATACAAGGAGAGGCAAGCAGCTTGAAAATCCAAAGTTTCTTGAAGACCATCCAAATGCAGAGTCCAAAGGTCAATATGATGCTGAAGAGACAACTAATTCTACCCCTCTAGAGGTTCAAAAAAAGAAGGGGAGAAAATTGATGAAAAACAATTGGACAAAGGTAGATATTTACCCTACCATCAGAAATACAGAAAAGAACAATTGTATAAGCAATTTTCCAAGTTCCTAGAAATCTTTAAATAGTTACACATAAACATACCATTCAATGAATCCCTGACATAGATGTCAAGCTATGCTAAATTCATGAAAGAAATATTGTCAAACAAGAGAAAAATCGAGGAAGCAGGCATACAATTGATGCCTCAGTGCTGTGCCATTTGGAAGAGCGACTTACCTCAGAAGATGAAAAATCCTAGGAGCTTCACTATCCCATGCACCATAGGGGGATTCCATTGCTCTAAGGCACTTTGTGACCTGGGAGCAAGCATTAATCTTATGCGCAATTCGGTGTTCCTCGAGCTAGGGTGTGGAGAACTAAAGGCGTCAAAAGTACTATTGCACTTGGTAGTTCGATCTATGAAGAAGCTAAGAGGGATTGTTGAGGACATTTTAGTTAAGGTAGACAAGTTTTTATTCCCAGCTGACTTCATAGTCATGGACATGGATGGGAATCAAGATGCTCCTATTATCTTATACAAATCCTTTCTAGCCACAGGAAACACTATGATTGATGTACAACAAGGCAAGTTGACCCTCAAGGTCAATAATGAAGATCTAAGCTTCGATATAGCCCGATCTATGAAACAACCTGTAGAGTGTTCCCCATGATTTTCCATTGATGTCTTTGAAGATGATCACTCAGATGTGTTGGATGCAATTGTACAAGAAGTTGCGAAAGAGCCAGATGCTGACAACTCTGAGGTGGATATAGAATAGGAATTGAAGGAAGATACTCAGCCAAAAGAAGAAAATAAAGATGCTCCAAAACTATGCCACCTCATCTTTAGTATTCCTTCCTTGAAAATAAATCATATCCTATTATTGTTTCTTCTATCTTGACAGATGAAATGGAGAAGTTGATAAAAGTTTTGACAAGAAGGCAATTGCAGATATCTAGGAATCACTCTGTCAAGATGCATGCACAAGATACTAATGGAAGAGGACAGCAAGCCCACGGCTCAATTTTAAAGGAGATTAAACCCAACATTGAAGGACATGATGAAAAAGGAAGTCATCAAATTGCTGGATGCAAGTATAATTTATCCTATTTTTGACAGCCCTTTGATTAGTCCTGTGCAGGTTGTGCCAAAGAAAGGAGGCATGATGGTGACGAAGAATGCCAATAATGAATTAATTCCACAAAGGACAACGACCGATTGGAGGGTCTGCATTGATTATAGAAAGCTAAAAGAGGTGACCCACAAGGACCATTTTCCCCTTCCTTTCATTGATCAGATGCTGGAGCGAGTGTTAGGGCACAACTACTATTGCTTTCTGGTTGGCTATTCGGGCTATAATCAGATCGTTGTGGCACCTAAAGATCAAGACAAGACTACATTCACTAGCACATATGGTACATTCGCTTACAAAAGAAAGCCCTTTGGCCTATGCAACGCACCAGCAACATTTCAATGGTGTATGATAGCCATATTCTCGGACATGAATGAGTCCATCCTAGAGGTATTTATGGATGATTTCACTTTATTTGGAGACGATTTTGACAATTGTTTGGAAAATTTGAAAGCAGTGCTAAAAAAATGTGAGGAGACTAATTTGGGTATTGAATTATGAGAAATGCCACTTCACGATGGAGGCATAGTACTTGACCACAAAATTTCTGAAAAGGCATAGAGGTTGAAAAGACTAAAATAGATATCATTGCCAATCTACCCCCACCCACTACGGTTAGGGTGATTAGAAGCTTTCTAGGGTATGCTGGCTTCTATAGGCAATTTATAAAGCTTCTCAAAAATAGCTAGGCCTCTAACAAACCTGCTGTTAAAGGATGTGATTTGATTTTGATGATGACTGTCTAAAGGCCTTCATAAGCCTTAAAGACAAGTTGAGTTCTGTTCCTATGGTGGTCGCACCTGACTGGACTTTGCCCTTTGAACTCATGTGCGATACTAGTGATGAGGCAATCGTGACTATTCTGGGTCAATGCCGTAATAAAATGTTTCATTAATCTATTACGCGAGCTGGACTCTTACCCCTACTCATATGAACTATGACACGACTGAGAAGGAGTTCTTTGCAGTCATCTATGCCTTTGACAAATTTAGATATTATTTAATATGTTCAAAAGTCATTGCTTACACTGACCATGCAGCTATTCGCCATTTGATGGCCAAGAAGGATTCCAAGGCGAAGACTGGTGAGATGGGTCCTGCTCCTTCAAGAAATGGATATGAAAATCAAAGATAAGAAGTGTATAGAAAACTTGGTAGCTAACCACCTCTCTAGATTGGAGCGAGCACCTATGGAGCAGGAAGACATCTGGATGGATGTGAAATTTGATTTTGATGATGACTATCTAAAGACCTTCATGAGCCTTAAAGACAAGTTGAGTTCTGCTCCTATGGTGGTCGCACCTGACTAGACTTTGCCCTTCAAACTCATATGTGCGATGCTAGTGATGAGGCAATCGGGGTTGTTTTGGGTCAACACCGCAATAAAATATTTCATGTAATCTATTATGCGAGCCGAACTCTTACCCCTATTCAGATGAACTATGCCACAAGGAGTTCTTAGCAGTCATCTATGCCTTTGAAAAATTCAAATCTTATGTAATATGTTCAAAAGGCATTGCTTTCGCTGACCATGTAACTACTCGCCATTTGATGGCCAAGAAGGATGCCAAGCCAAGACTACTGAGATGGGTCCTGCACCTTTAGAAATTCGATGTGGAAATCAAATATAAGAAGGGGTCTAAAAACTTGGTAGCTGACCATCTCTCTAGATTGGAGCGAGCACCTAAGGAGCCGGAAGACATCTGGGAGGAGTTCCCATATGAGAAAATTTTCTGCATTAACACCATCTGTATTGTTACTGACTTCTCCCATTCTCTTTGGTTTGTAGATTATGCTAACTTTATTGCAGAAGGTTATTTGCCTAAAGGGATGATAAGTCAGCAAAAGATCTTATATGAGTTGAGACATTATATTTGGGAGGACTCACATTTGTTCCGTATATGTGCAGATCAGGTTATTCGCAGATGTGTGCAGAAGGAGGAGTTCAACTAGATTTTGAGCCACTGCAATGATCAGCCAGCTAGAGGGCACTTTGGACCAAAAATAACAACGGCAAAGATGCTAGAGTGTGAATTTTTTTGGCCTACAATTTTCAAGGATGCTCGAAAATATTGTACATTATGTGACCAATGCTAAGGTCAGGTAATATTTCGTGCAAAAATGAAATGCCTATGAAAAATATCATATTCTATGACATCTTTGATGTTTGGGATGTTTGGGGGATTGATTTTATGGGTCTTTTACCAAAATATTTTAGAAATGAATATATTTTAGTGGTCGTGGACTATGTATCTAAGTGGGTGGAGGCGATAGCTACCCCCACCAATGATGCAAAGACAATCACAATTCTTTTGAGAAAAAAATATTTTTACTCGTTTTGGGCTCCCTTGGGCTATTATTAGTGATAATGGAACTCAATTGCCTAGTTCTGTTAGAACTCAAAATGAAAAGTGAATAAACATTGAAATATGCAATGTCAATAGTATAGGATACTTGTTCTTTCAACATTATTGTTGTAAATTATGAAACTTTGGTTTTAAAGTTGTGAGTGACTATGTTTAAATTGTTTATGAGACAACACTTTGTGAAGCAGAAGGATAGATGAAAGTGCATTGCGAGTGAAGAGTAGGAGAAATGAGGTGTAAGGAAAGTATTGGTCTGCATGGTCAATGTTATGATGGAATAATCTTGAGCATTTGCTCTCAAATTTTTCTTGAGGATAAGCAAGAGTTAAAAGCTTTCGGGTATTTAATGCGTAGTCATTTAGTCATATTTTTCATATCATTTTCATCTTAGTTTTCATGCATTTTGTTAGCATACCATCCCTTTTATATATATTTAACATATTTTTTATTTTAGGGAGTCAGAGTCAACATAATTGGTATTTTTGTATGTCCAGGGCATTTAATGACTCATCGGGAGAAGGCCACAAAAATTTGGACAAAAATTGGAGTTAAATCAAGAATACAAGCTACTAAGCTTCGGTCACGGCCGTGATAGGCTTGTCACGGGCAGTGACATTAACAAGGAGAAGAATCATGTTTCGGTCACGACCATGACAATTCTGTCACGGGCCGTGATGACATTGGACTAAGGAACGCTGCTTCAGTCACAATCGTAATTTCCAAATCACAGGGTGTGACTTGAAAGAAATACTACAGTTCGGTCACGTGCGTGTTGCGGGCATGACACGCTGAATCTGTTTGGTCACGATCGTGATACCTTTGTCACGGGTCGTGACGTATTATGAAGAGAAATCAATTGTTCGGTCACGGCCATGATTTTCAAATCACGGACCGTGGCACATGCAGCCATTATGGTACTGTTCGGTCACAATCATGACTTTTCTCTCACGGGCCATGATGTAAACCGCATATACAGTCAATCTTTGGTGATTGCCATGACATTTATGTCACGGGCCATGACAATATTTGTCACGCATGATCACATGTCGTTTCAAGTCTATTTTCGGTGGTCAATATTAATTTTGAAGTCTGATCTTCCCCTGGATGATTTCCCTCAAGTCTAAGGTTCTTCCTATCTATAAATAGCCCCCAAAACCTCATTTGAGGGGATGCTTCAAGCCTGGGAGAACCTAAAGAAGGAGAAGACGAAGTGCTGCAGGATTCTAGAGATGATCGTTGCTTAAAGGTGTATAATTTTTGTCATTAGTTTGTTGTTGTATTTTCTTCTCCTATTTGTACATGAGGATGAACTCCTACAATTTTTAATGTCTATTTATGGATATTTTTATTGTAAAAGGGAAAACTTGAAGAAACCCTAGTTTTATATACATTTTATTTCCTAAATTTCTTATGTGCATGTCATGATGTGTGTAATGCTTCTCCTGATTTCAATGATGTTATAATATGTTATCATCCTGTAGCAGATCTTGATTTCATATGCATGTTTGAGTTGATTTATAAACTATTTTTAATCAATCATACTGTACCATACATAGTATTATCCTAGGAGAGGAATATTGAGTGTGAGGTCTGTGAGATTGTCATCCTGGGAGAAACAATCCATAGTTTAAGGATTACAGATCATTGCATCTCAAAATCTTAATATATTAAATTGTCATATTTAAAAAGAGCAATAGAGTCTATAGGTTTGAGGTAGTTGATGTATATTGGAGAGGACATTAGATTTTAGGTAAACCTTAATCCTCTTAAGAATTGGTGGACTTAAATCTTAATCTTTTAGTTCAGATTTTTTCTAATTATTCACCCAAGTCCAGTGCTTGATGTCATCATTCTAATGCTTATTGATCATATTATTATCATTTACTTTTATTTTAATTTCTTCTAAAACATACCTTATCCAAAGTCAATGTACCCCTTTCCTCGGCTTAGTGAGTCAATTTTAGGATAACAATTTCCTCGTGGGATCGACACTCTATTCATTCTCTATTATTTGATACAACTAGTGCACTTGCTAGCGATATTTTCTGCATAATTAGCACACAACACATTTCTACCCTATTATCAATGGAGAATAAATTCACTTCTAGGTTATAACAATTACAAATCAAGCAATAGGGTTAAAATGTATATACAATAACGATAATTAGATATTTTTTTATCTATTATTTGTAGGGAAAACACAACTCGCATCAGGGATGATAGGATTTGTATCGATGATAACATGATCTATTTCAAGGATTAGGTTTTGTATTGCACCATCTTCTATATAAGGAAATACGACCAGTGACGAGGAGTCACCCGGTCCATTTCCCATCTTCGCTTTGCCGTCGTTCGAATAACACAGGCCGCGTCATGATGGATGTGGTCCATGTTCGGACTTGCGATGCTCATCTCCATCCCGAAGGCCGATTATGTCATAAACTTAATGATGTGGCACATGGAGTATAAACTTAATGACAGGGGCAATATCAATCATAAATTCCTAATATTTACTATCATCATATATGAAAAACCCTAAATTTGTTCCCTTTATTTCCGTACCTTGATTTGTAATTGGACTATCATCTTTCTTCTTTGTTGCCCTAGAATGTTCCCTTCGTTCCTCCTCTTCGATGAACCTTCTTCTTTACATATTCGACCTTGCGCCACGAGGAGAGAAGATGAGAGATAGAGAGAGAGGTTGGGTATATTTATAGGGAGAGAAAGTCCCTCAAGATAAAGTTTGTATGTGATTAGGACTCTTTATTGCTAGCTTACATTGTTATTAGGAGTCCATAAGGAGCTAATTTGAATATATTAGAAATATTAAGTTCATTAGGACAATATTGGGATAACACTTTGATTTTGACTCTTATCCTTTCCTAATCTTAATCCAAGTCATATCTTGTCCTATTTTTCCTTTTTATCCTTCTATTATGTATTTAAAAAAATTGAGGGTGTTACACATCGACTCTCCTATATCCTATTTTATCTCTTTCTCTCTAATCTTATCAATTTTCTCTTTCCTTTTATCAACTCTTTTTCTCTCATGTTTCATGTTTCTCTCAATCTTTTTAACTAGTTTCTCTTTATTTTTTCTATCATATTATAGTTCTCTCCCTTTCTATCAAACTTTTGTCCTTCCTTTTGCTCTCGTATCTCTTAGTTGTTGTCCTTACTTTATTTCTCTTCATTATCTCAGGAAATACATTTTCCTATTTTTATTTTCAACAAAATGAAAATAAGAAATGAAAATTAGAAACCAAATATCTTTTCCTATTTTCTTAAAATGAAAATGAATTTCAAAAAATAAAAGTAGAAAATATTTTCTCAAATCAAAGTCACCCTATGTTTCTATTTAATCTAGGATCCCGAGAATATTTTGAATGATCAAAATTTGTAAGTGAACTCAGTTTGTACTGATGAACTTGTTTGAGCAGATTTCTGTAACAGGACATAGACAAGTTCAGTACAGCGGTCGACCTGAGCTGAAGGAATGGACGACCACTGCACACGTAATATATATCGTGAAGAATCATAAGTGTGCAGCGGGCGTCCTAAGGACATAAGCAGTCGACCAGTATCAGATGAGGAGGAGGTCAAATGAGCAAGAGAGAACAAATGGTCGATCAAAGATATGGAGAGGTCGACCAGTATTAGAAGAGTGTATTTGGAGGAGGAGGCACAGACGATCGACCGAAGAT
>LTAE01010249.1:0-17120 GCA_001647135.1 Pontederia paniculata
TCTGAGAGCTCTTGAGCGATTACATTGTAAGAAGTTAATCTCCTTGTCCTCGTGCAAGAAAGTTGAAGCTGTAAGGGAGCCTTCGCCCTTGAAGAAGGAGATAGTGAACTCCGAAGATCTCGTGGGAGAAGATCGGAGCGGGGACGTAGGCCAGGAGTTCGGCCGAACCTCGATAGCAAACTTTGTGTTTGTCTGTGTTTGTGTTTTTCTATCTTTACTCTCTTCTCTGTTTGTTTATTTTCTTATATGCTTGCTTCCGCTAACATAATATACTAGGATTAAAGCAAAGAGAGTAAAAGTTTTTTTAATACACCAATTCACCCCTCGCCTCTTGGTGCCATTCCATATCCTACACCCAAGACGCGATCCTTGCCCTGTATGTGGTCTTCATGGGCATAGTCCGTACAAGTGCATGTTTCTTCATCAAGGATCGGTACCTACTTTGACCTTTACAGCTTCATCAACACCACATGCATACACGGCTTCCACTACGGCACCCACTGGTCATTCTTCTCCATTCCTTCCAGCACTAGGTGCTTATAGTGACTGAATTCCTAACACTGGTGCAACGCATCATGTCACGCCGGACCTGCAATCTCTACATACAACAACACCTTACTCTAGATCGTAGCAAATCCAAGTTGGAAATGGTAAGCGTTTAACTATCAGTCATATTGGACACTCCTCTCTTCCCTCATGTGGTTCTCCTCTTCTACTTCATAATATTTTATGTGTACATTCCATCTCCAAATCCTTATTACTTGTTTTTCAATTTACAGCTCATAAAAATTGCTATTTTACTTCATCCTAATTTTTTTGTTGTCAAGAATTGCCACACGCACAAAGTCATGCTTCAAGGCCCGAATAAGCATGGACTTTATCGCCTCCCCCAAGCTTCGGTATCGCACACATCTCCATCTGCCCTCCTCTCCGCACTTCCATCAATGGCACAACCGTCTTAGTCATCCAGCATCCCAGACTGTCCGCAAAGTCCTGCATTCTCCTTCATCAGGTTCCAGCACCTCAAGTTTCTCGTCCATCTGCTCCTGCGATGCATATCATCTTGAAAAGTCCTCTCGCCAACCGCTTCTGCCAGTCGAGTCATGTAGTAGTGCTCCATTATATCTTATTTTATGTTGATGTTTGGGGCTCTGCTCCACTTTTATCTTCTCAGGGACTTCATTATTTTATTTTATTTTTAAATGATTATTCAAAATTTGTTTGGTATTTTTTGTTTTATAATAAATCTGATGTCAAAATGATTTTTCTTTCGTTTCAAGCATTGATTGAACGTCAACTTTCGCGTAAGATTCATTTTTTTTTTCATTCTGATTCTAATGGAGAATTTAGAGTCCTTCAATCACATTTTATCTCTTGTGGTATTCAGCATCGTTTAATTTATCCTCATACTCATGAGCAAAATGGCACATGGGTATTAGTCCCTCGTCGTCCAGGTATGAATATATCGTCCATGTATGAATATTCTTGGTTGCAAGTGGATTCTTCGCACCAATTCTCTTCCAGATGACACTGAAGAGCGCTACAAGGCCCGACTAGTGGCCAAGGGTTTCCATTAACAATCGAGCTTTGATTATTCGGAAACTTTTAGCTTGGTGGTCAAACCCATAACAATTCGGTTGGTTCTGTCTTTTGCTATTTCTAATAATTGACCTCTTCATCAGTTGAATGTCATCAATGATTTTCTGTATATAAATTTAAATAAGAAAGTTTTCATATCTCAACCTCTTGGATTTTTTTTATGAGAACCATCCTGATTATATGTGTCTTCTTCGCAAATCTATTTCTGGATTAAAACAGGATCCGCGTGCATGGTTTCAATAGCTACAATATGCTCTTATTGCCTATGATTTTTGTGCTTCTGCAACTGACTGTTCGTTATTTATGTTTCGAAAGCCAAGAAATATTCTCATTATGTTGGTTTATGTTTATGATATTATCCTCACTGATTCTCATGTGGATCACACTACTAGTTTTATTTCCTATATAAGTCAGTTTTTTAGCAATTCGTGATATTGACAATCTAGATCACTTTCTTGATGTTGAAGTACTTTGAGATAACAATGATTACTTCTCTCCCAACACAAGTATATTGAGGATCTTCCGTGCCGCACTAGCATGACAAATACAAAACTAGTTTCCTCGTATCTTGGATCTTCTACAAAATTGGTTAAGGATTCTGGCTCCTCCTTTGCTGACTCACACTTGTATCGACAGGTTGTTGGCGCCTTACAATATTTGACAATCACCAGGCTTAAAATTTTCTATGCGGTTAGCCTTGTTTGTCAATTCATGCATAATCCATCCATATATCATTGACAAGTTATGAAAAAAATTTTGCGTTATTTGTAGGGTACAAGTCATCTTGCCCTTTTTTAGCTCCTAATCATACAAATACTCTTCATATTTTTAGTGATGCCGATTGGGCTGGATGTCCAAATGATCGCAAGTCATTTGAAAGATTTGCTGTTTTCTTTGGTACCAATCTCATCTCTAGGTCAGCGCGTAAATAAAGAACAATCTCTTGCTCGTTAATTGAGTGAGTATAAAGCTTTAGCAGATGTCGCAGCTGAGCTCATATGACTGATGTCCTTCCTCATGGAATTTGGTTTGCATGCCACCTCTCTTCCTATTCTTTGGTGTGATAATATTTACGCCACATATTTATCGGCAAATCCAATTTTTTATGCACGCACAAAGCATATCGAGGTTGATTATCACTTTGTTCCTGATGAGGTCTTCAATCGTCGTCTCACTATTCATTTTATCTCTTCTAAAAATAATCTTACATATATTCTAACCAAGCCACTTTCTGATGCTCGCTTTCAGTTCTTATGAGACAAACTCAGACTTTGATCTAGAGGAAGCTGAGTTGCAGAGGACGTGTTAGTGAATCTAATCTTATCATTTGTGAAGTAGTTGATGTTATCTAGATATAATATTATCTAGATTAGTTTATATTAAATAGCATTATCTAATTAGATTAGATAGATATTGTTGATTATTCTTCTTATTCATTCATGTATTATATATAGATATACAGTCACACAAGAAATGAATATAAAATATTTTCTTCGTTGTTAATCTCTTAACAATTATATATATTCTTAATATTTATACAATATTTTCCCGCCCAAATTAAATTTTAAATAATATAATAGAGAAACATTTACTTTTATTTATATATATTTACTATTAAATTTATTTAATTATTTAATAGTGTATTCCATTAAATATATTTTATAAATGAATAATAATAGTAAATATATCCATAAATTATAATTTTATAAAATTAAAAAAAATATCATTTAAAACTAAAATCATAAATAAAAATAAACAAATTATTTGACCCTCATACTTTTCGTATCTAGCTCCATCGTTAGAAGTATTTAACTCTCTTTAATTGACATGGCAATTAATTAATTGCCCTCTTACATGTTGCCAAACAATCTGATGGTTTCTTTCCTGGCCAGAAATTATAAAATGATCAAAAGCTCCTATTAAGATGGAACTCATGCATTGCATTTATTGCTGATAGAAAGTATTCAAAGCTTGACAAAGACTAGTTTTAATAACATATAATAAAGCCAAACCGGACTCTTTTCAAGTGGAATATTTGTCAAAACGTGGTCCGAAATCAAACACAAATAGTTTAAGGGAAAAGAAGAGCTCTAAATATTTATGTAATCAAGGTATAAAACTTTTTGTGTACTTTGCTTTCTTTGGAAAGAAAAGTGGCAAATATTTTTGCAATGAATTAAAAATACTTAAATTGCGTGTGGTGTTCTCGTGTTTCATATTATGTCGATCATGAGTAGCTACGTCTACATATTGTGGTCACAAAAAGGAAGAGGAGGCAATCAATGTCTTAATGAAAAACAAAACTTACAAATTAATTAAAAGTTGCGCTCGTTTACCACACAGTTTCACTTTTAAGATTGGCCCTTAATTACTTAAAAAATACGTTTCGGTGACAAGATGTTTTTTTCTTAATTTAACCCATTAGTCAAATCAATCAACCTCCTATAAGTTAATTACTGATCAAATAACTAACTATATAGTTTTGTTTTATTTTCATTTGTGATTTTAATTTTTCAATTGAAATATGTGTATAAATATAAAATACACACGCATATATATGTATATACATAAATACACACAAATATATATATATATCTATATATATATATATATATATATATATATATATAATTTCTTATATCAATAACTAAACTTCTTTAAATGATAATATAACTTTTATAACTTTTTTTGTAAAAATGATTCGGTCATATGGTCAAGTTTTTATATTGGAACTTATAAAAAGTTTCATAGAAGTAAAATGCGGAAAAAAGAACGTAATAATTGATCGTTTTTTTATCAGAAAACTTGTTATCATCAAATTAATTAATTATTTAGAGCAGTGTGAATACAATCCACATCTCTTATCGATGTTGTCCTCGTCGCATATCACCAATATTATTAATTAATGTTATTTTGATCGAAACCCTAAAAAATATTGATCGAGTGACAATTTTTTATTATTAATTAAATTCTTGACAGGTAATATTCCGAAATTAAATTCTCACGTATCTCCATTTGAGTTGATTAGATTTTTCCAATGTTGATCAACGTCGATTGTTTCACGTCGGACGGACACTATCGACGCTAATTAGATTCTTTTACGTTAATTGGATGGTGACTTAATTGATCATGAAAGCATCAAATTAATGCGACTGAAAGGTGAACCCAAACTTCATATGAAAGAAAAAATGGCACGTCAGTTGCCTACGAATTTAAATAAATAAATGATATTATATGTTTATTATGATCTGGTGAAACATCGATCCTAAGTTTATGTTTTTGATGGTACATGTTTCTGATAAGTTATGATCCCGCAGGTTTCAGGTTCTGCAGTGTACGTGGCAGATGAATAATACATATGTTACATATGCTTATTTTGTTTCAAAGATGTTTGTATGCATGCATGCCCTGCTTTTGTTATGTATGCGCATGTATGAATTTCAAAAAGACCCTAATAGTTTCCAAATTCAATTTGTTCAATATCTTCGGCCTATATTAAAAGTGCACACATCCATGTAGAGATGAAAATTTTTAAGTGCTCGAGTGATGCACACGTCAATCCACATTTGTTTAATTATGCTCATGCTCATGTTGTGCTTGAAAAGACCATATCATGCGTATTAAAAGTGGCATTTGGGCAGCTTGGCCAGCCCAAATTCGATCGTACTATCGTTCCGAGCTGGGACACATTTTTTTATTTTTTTGAATTTTTAATTATTTTAAATATCTTGATATTTTTACTATTATAAATTTTGTACTTTATATCATAAAGTATAGTATTCAACATAACTATATCTTAAACTGATAAATTAGTAATTAAATAATACACATATCATATTATTCTATTAACTATTAGTATCTACTATATAAGAATATGTCTTATAAGAAATTTATTATTATATAAGTTAAATGAGAAAAGAGAGTGAAGCACATTTATGTGTGCACAATATGTAGCAGACAAATTACCCTATTAAATTTTATCTGATAGCTCAGATATTATTTTTTTATTAATTATAATATATTTTTTTATATAGAAGAATGGTCCGATCTTAATTTTTTATTTAGTATACCATATTTTTATTTTTGCTTATATCTCGATCGTTGAATAAAGAAATAATAAAATAAAAATAATAACTCAACTTTTAAGCGATAAGATGAAATTCAACGACTAATATATTAAGTAGATTATTTTAAAAAATAAAAAAATAAATTTTATTTAATATTTAAATATTAATTTAGTGTGCTACACATAAGTGCACAACATATTCCTATTTCACAAGTTAAATATATATTAAATCCTAAAAATTATAGTTGAAGATGAAATTGAACCTAAGTTGAAAAGCTAAGTGGACAACTTCACTACGAAAATTTTGATTTATAATGTATGTCTAATAACAAATTCTTATTTTCTAATATATTTTGAGAATTATCAATCCCAATCGTGGTGAGCCTGATCAGTCTCATGTTCATTGGGATCGTGCTGGACTATGCTGAAACTCCCAAAAGGGCGACTCGATCCAGCCCGGCTCGGGCATGAGCCCAATGGTCATATGTACCGACTGGCCCGAGCTTCATCTTTATATTCGTGCATATCTGTGCACACACATATATAAAAAAATTGAAGCACCAAATGGCAAGAGGCATATTAAGGCTTTAGTTTTATGACATGTTTTGACAAAAAAAAATTTTAAATTGAGAGTGCTATATTAAATTAAATGTGCTATCAATAATTTTAAAAATTGAAGCCAAGAATCTAATATGTGGATAAATAAGGGAAGAAATTAATTTTTAATATAAGTTACAGACCTCTATATATGATATCATAGATATTCTATCAATAATCTTAAAAGCTTAAGTACTTAGAAAATATATATTCATTAAATTTTATATTCTTCATAGCGTCTTATGCCAATATTTTTGTCTTAAATTGGTATATTTAGGAAAGAAATATGATTATGGTGTAGCATACATTAAGGCTTTCAAGTAATTGTAGGGATTTTTGTCAATATTTTACAAAACAAACCAGCATTGGATCATGATTCGATAAGACCAACCATCCATACAAACAATATTATTCATTATAAGTTTAAAGATAGATATGAATGATCTATATAAAATATTTACAATGTTCAAAGAAGAAGATATTGAACACTTTATTTATGACATCCTGTCTATAAGAAATTTTGTCCGTTTTGAATTTTGGCCTGCACGATTTTTTAAAATGCATCTCAAGGGCGTCAAGGCATGTTAATATATAAGTCCAATATCTCTCTTATGTCTTGTTCATGTGGGATACCTTACTAGGGACTCAAGGTCCTTGTTGAGTTTTGTCCCACCATGGCTCAAAGGACATAGAGTGACTCTGATATTAATATGTATATATCTTGTCTCATCAAAAATATTTCCACTTTGAATCTCGAGCTACACGATTTCTAAAACATATCTCAAGGAGTCAAAGACATGTTAACATGCATAACATCTCTCTTGTGTTTTGTCCATGTGAGATTTGCCCAAGTGTCATAATACACCTTCCTATAAAGACTCATCAGCCTCATTGAGGTTTGCCCCATTATGGCTCAAAGGTCATAAAGTGACTCTAATATCAATCTATGACATCCTGCCCTTATCAAAGATATTATCTATTTTGGATATCATCCTGCACGGTTTTCCAAAATACATCTCAAGGGGTCAAAGACCACAACATATGTCTGTGTGCTATCTATAATATCTTGCCCTATTAAAGATATTGTTAACTTTGGACCTCAGCCTGCGCAATTTTCTAAAATGCGTCTCTAGGGGCAATTTGTAACATCACATCTCATCAGAGATATTAACATCTATCTTGTGTCTTGTCCTTGTGGAGTTTGCCTAAATGTCAACATTCTTCCCTACGAGAGATATTGTCCACTTTGATTCTCGGGCCACACGATTTTCGAAAATGCATCTCAGAGAGTCAAAGACTTATTAATATATAAGCTCAACATCTTTATTATGTCTTGTACTATGTGAGCATCTTTATTATGTCTTGTACTATGTGAGATTTGCCTAAGGCTTATTTGAGAACTAATTAATAGAGAGGTGACATGACATGATGAAATATAAAGTGGGAAGGTGGAATATGGTGAATTATTATTAAACTCGTGTTTGGGTAAAATTTTATGGTGATAGACGTTCTAAACTAAATCATGTCATGTTGAATAATTTAAATAAAAGTTATTTATATTCTTTATTATATTTCATTATTTATGACCCTTAATAAATACAATATTATTATATATTTATTTGATTTATAATGTTTGTGGCTCTTTAATTGTTTATCATCCTTTGGTGGTAGTACAAAAATAAAGGAGCGAAAATATTATGTGCCATTCCTAGTAATAACTAAGATAATTATAGCTCTTATTGAGAATGAAAATATTAATTCCACACATTTGTTTTAAAAAGTAATCTGCTTTTCTCTACTGACAATCTTAACCACATTTTCTTTCTTTTTCATGTCATGGGGTTATGCTTCTTCGATGTCTCAAGCGGCTAAATAATTCTTGGAATTCAATGATATATATATATATATATATATATATATCTGTTGGACAAGCATTTCCACTTCTTCAATAATGCCTACTGAAATGTATAAGCAATATTAAAAATATGAATCTAATCAATGANATATATATATATATATATATATATATCTGTTGGACAAGCATTTCCACTTCTTCAATAATGCCTACTGAAATGTATAAGCAATATTAAAAATATGAATCTAATCAATGAATGCGCCAAATATAAAGGAGTATATATCTATTTAGGATGAACCTAAACATCCCCGGCCAATGCATATGATATACTATAAGACATTAATTGTTTCCAGATTACTTGACAGAAATATAATATTTCTCCTTTCATCTTAAAATATTCATTTCTGCCAAGTTTCATGGACTCTTCAATCGACAATCATATGGGCATGCTGCTCCTAAACATAATATATTATTGTATGGTCAGATATTATTCTGATATGGATAAAAGGATTTGTACTTTTTATGTTCTATATATTAATAACAATCCACGTTAAAGTTAGAAAAAAGTAGATTTTCTTTTTCAAATTGCATCACAAAGAGAGCTCTTGTCATTATATTATGAAAATGGCACATTGATCCATGGACACTTGGCATGGTCCCCTTTGTTGATTCAACATGTGAAATAGGCAAAATATTGTTGAGTGCTTTTATAAGATCAACTTATAGTTAATTAATATCATAACTTATAAATGATTCCCTCAGTCGAATGTACCATTGACACACTATTCAAAGGCAAGCAAACAGCTACTCTACTTAACCGTTGATCAAAGCTTATTGACTAAGTATCTTGAACTTGCTGCCAGATCTATATATTCACTCAACAACAAAAACTAGAGCTGAGTTTTCTTGAATGCCTAAATGCATGAAAGACGTCTACAAGCTTTTATTCTTAAAAACAGTTTGAAACTTATCGTATTTTGCGAAGTCTCGGTGAATCCCTAATGCGATGATTCTACCAAGGGTAGATTATGCAGGGTCGTACTTTTCTTCACTTATGCAGGGGGTTTTGTACAGCCTTTCTTCAGAAATGGGAACATGAACAAGTACCGAACCTTGTTTCATGGGCCATGCACCAAACTAGCTGCATGTTTTTAGGCAGCCTAAGATGATAGAATTATTAATTAATATATCATGCTCTCTCAGACCATTAGCCCAATTCTAAGGTCCAATTTGAAAAGTAAAATCCTAAAATTTTCAGATTTTAATGAATAGTTTAATTTAATAGATTCGTTCTAATTATATTTGAATGAATTAAAATATAGTGATGAAATAAAATAAGTTTCAAAAGGTGTTTGAATAAATATAAGAACTGAAAGGATAAATATATTTTTTAATAAAGATAAAAAATTAGTTAAATTTAAAACATATAATATTAAATTATTTTTATATATTAAGTAAACAGAACAAAATATATACATAAAAATAGAATTAAATAATATACAAATAATTTTACAAATAATATAATAAAATATGAAATTTATTTTATTCCCACATTTAATATAATAAATATTTTCATAAAACTAATTTAAAACTGGTAAAAAATAAACTGGGGTAATTAATTTTTTAATTATATTATTATATTAGTATAATAAATTAATTTATTATTTAAATTTAGAAGTAATTATTTAAAAGTAACATTTAAAATATTAATTTGATTAGAAAAAGATAAGAAATAAGTGACGGGTGAGAAGAAAGAGAAAAAAAAAGGCCAAAGTGTTAAATAAAAAAACAAAAAATAAGCTTGTTCTCCAGCAAATTTCAGTTAGCAGGAATCAAAAGTTGAAACTCAGGATCACGTAACCCTAGGTTTAGTCTTGGGTTCTGGTCTTAATTTTGCTAGATGTCACATTATTTGACAAAATCGGGTGAAACTTGACTAAAACTTGAGCATGTTCTGGTTAGGTTCCAATTGTCAAATAAAGCGTAAATGTAAAAAAATAAATGTGGGAGTGGTTACGACACCTAACCCCCTCCCCACATTGCCCTTCACTTTCTCTCGCCTCTCTCTCTACCTCTTTTCCATTTGATGAATCCATTGGAGAGAAAGGATGCTCTTTTGTGCCTCGCCATGCCGCCATCTCGAAGCTCTTAATAAGACAAAGTCATCAGTATAATTTGAGAGTCTTTCGTGCAACCTATGACAATAACCCTTTTTGGTTCCTAAAAAAAGTGAGTTATTCAGAATCAAGATAATGAAAATGATATTAGATTTGAACTTGTATGTGTTTATTAGATTGAATTGATGAAAATAACTTTGAATTAGATCTTCATGTGACAATTGAATTAGATCTTCATGTGACAATGAATCTTTAGGGTTTTTATTTGAAAATCATTCTCAAAATTTTAGATACACATTTAGAGAAATTTTCATGCCATATACCGATCAAATTCAATGTTAATAATGATAGATCCATACTATTTAATTCTGTCCAAATTTGTATCTTCTATTTCGAATAAGTTTATAATAGGTTATTCTCATCCAAAATTACAAATAGTATATAAATTTATAGCCCTCAAAGTCCAGTTTAAATTATGAACTAATTTCACTATAATAAGAGGTCTATAGAAACGATTATTTTCAAAATACTAACCCTATGTCATGCTCTCACGAGATGTATAGTGTCCAACTTGTAAAATATATTTTAAATTAAAATAGTGGATTATGTTATTGATGTGTGCTAATTATGCAAATAAAATCGCTAGCAAATGCACTAATCATATAAAGTAATAGTTCAACGGTGAGTTGAGTATCGATCCCATGAAGAATTTGTCTATCCTAAATTAATTCATTTAGCTAATGAGAGGGGCACATTGGTTGGGATAAATTATGTTTTGAAAGAAATTTGAAATAAAAATAAGTGATAATGATATGATCAATAAGGGTCATAATGATGTCTGCAAGCACTGAACTAGGATGAATAATTAGGAAAGAATCTGATTTAATTAATCAAAATTCAATTATTCCAATTTTTAAGAGGATTAAAATTAACCTAATATCTGATGTTTTCTCTAGGATGCATCAACTATCTCAACCTATATACTATATTCTTCTACTCCAAGATGCCAGTATAGCGTATTAAGGTTTGAGATGCATTAAGCTATAAGCCCTAAACTATGGATTGTTCTTCTATAGGATGCCAATCTCACAAACCTCACACCCAGTAATCCTCTCTAGGATGCTACTAGATGTGATATGCAATGCTTTGACTAAAAATAATTCAAAGATCAATCTAGGCACTCAAATGAAAATAATGAGTATGTCATTCCTATCCAAGATGATAATAAATCATAATATCATAGGAAGCATGAAAGCATTAAGCAACACATGGCATACACATAAGAAAATAGATGAAATTGATCTTGCATAAAAATTAGGGTTTTCAGGTTTTCCCTTTTTACAAACAAAATCTCCAAAAATACAATCTAATATAAACATGTGAGTTCATCCTCTTGTAAAATTCAGAGAAGAAATTACAACAACATAAACAATTACAGAAACTTTACAACTTTTAAGTGACGATCATTACCAGAATCAAGTAGCACTTTGTCTTCTCCTTTTATAGGCTCTCCCATGCTTGAAGCATCCTCTTTTTGAGGTTTTGAGGTTATTTATATGTTGGAAGAGCCCTAGGATTGATGAGAATCGTCCAGGGGAAGATCAGGCTTCAAAATCAATCACAATTATCGAAAAAGGACTTATAACGTGATGAAGCAAAAGTGTGTCAATATAAGAAGTGGCACGAGATTCTAGAATGTCAATGTTTAACAACTCTAGACTTGGGGACAATCAGATAGAGATAAATTATCAACAAGTCTTAAAAATTAACCTAAACACACACCTCCAACCGCAAGTGTACATTTATCCTTGTAGTATTTTTGGATCGTATCCATAGGGAAATTAGAATTTTACAAGGCAACCACTCTATTCTGCCATTAACTGAAATCAAAGAGAGAAAATATTGTGCAGAAAATTGGATGAAATGGAACTTGAATATAAAAAGAAAAATAAAACTAAATATTCGTTTAGTAAACGTTATCTACTAATTTTTGTAAACTTGCCAAGAGCTCCATTTTTGCAAATGTTATCTACTGATTTATATTCGTTTTCCACATTTTAAATATTCATCATCTTTTTGAATTTTGGGATTCTGAACTAATTTGAGAAAGATGATAACTAGTTCCCCCGATTTATGCAGTTTAAGCATTTGAAATTTAAATTCTTTCTTTTTTTGTAGCAGTTGGGGACCAAGATAACTACCATTCCAGATTTTTCAGAGCTTAACCCTCAACAAATCGGGATTTTGCGGATTTTGTGGATTTTAAATTCCTTACAACTCCTGATTTTGGGGAATCAATTGCGGAGGCCTGAGGACAACACATAGGAGGATATAAGGAAAAGGAGAAATGCACAGACGATGGGGATGAGATGTTAGAGTTTTAATCTCTTTTGTGCTTACTAGTTTTTTTATTCCGGCGAAGAACTATGTTGGTTGAACTTCATTTTGGACTTGTATCAGTTAGCCCCAGGATGTCCGGCTAAACTCTTATTGCCGGAATCCTGGGGGAACCTCTATTTCTTATCTAATCTACTATGATGTTTTGTGTTTTATGCTTCTTGTTGTTCCCTTGATTCTTCCCAAGGGCGCACTATCCGCAAAGGCCATATAGTGTTGCCACCTTCACAGTGAGCGAGAGGCTAATGATGAAGTTGGGGGAATCTTAGTTTGGATTATGCCTTCTGAGATAGGGGTTGGGTGAAAGTTGACCCCTATCTCCGGAGTTTGACCCGGAACGAGCATCAACAATCTCGAATTTGACTTATAAATTTGGATAAAGAGGGGAACCGAGATATTGCCTTGACCTCGAGAGAGGCTTGATATGTAATTTGGGTACCAATCTCTTAGTCGGCTGATGAGCATACGCTGCGAGAGTGGGGTTTGCTGATTAGGTGACCGCTATGAGAGTGGGGTTATACTCCAGCCTGAGAGAGTACTATAGCTGAAATTTTAGGTCCCCCTAGGAAAAGAGGTCAGTGCACGCTGAGAGGCGGTACCCCTCTAGCACATGGGTGCCAAGATTTAATTCTTTTATCGAGATTTAAGATGGTGAGCTCTCCTCTCTGAGAGAGAGTGTGACTATGGTCAGATTGCATTTGGTCAAGCTTTGAGCCTTCATCGCGAGAGCAAGAAGGTGAAAGATAGAGCAATCATCGCAAGAGCGGGGTTGCCTTGACTGTGGTGTAAAGGCATATGTGACTTATATATATTCACGTCAAAGAGCGGATGGATGAGATTCAGAGGTGAACCCAAGGTTCTGGTATCATCTCTTAATTGGAATTATATTTCTTTTAATTTCTACATTCTCTATTTAAAAAATCCATAAAACTTGTTTCTCCTTTCAATTGATTACCCCTCACCTATTCCGGGTTGGGCTTGGACCTCTAGTGTCAAGCCCCAACCTAAGCTTGCTTGAGGAAAAGTGGAAGGAGAGGTGTATAAACAAAGTTTACCTTGTGGATCGATACCTGAAATACTCGACGATTGCCGTATACTTGCAGTCAGAGGAGTGTGCTAGGTTTATAAATATTTAAATTTGAAGTAAAGGAAATTTTTAAAGAACTTGACCCTGCCTTTACACCATAACCTGCGGTCATTTTCTATCATAACCCACATTTTGCATCAAGTTTTTTGGCGCCGCTGCTGGGGAACTCTTTTTATTTTTCGCGCCTTTAACCCTACTATTCTAGTTTCAAACCTTATTTCCCTTGTTTATATTTCACATCTTGGTTATAATTTTCAGATTTCTTTGTTCCGTTTTTCTTTCCTTTCTTTTGTTTTATTTCTTTTATCTTATTTTGACCTTTGATCTATTGCCTAACCCTAACCTCTGCTTGAGAGGTGCATACTAAGAGTCAACTCTGAAGAAGAAGAAATCCTTGAGTTCAACCATGAGATTGAAAGAAACTTCAGGATAAGAGAGCGAGAGCAAAGACTCCGAAAACTCCAAGCCCGAGCTTTAGAGAACAACACCGAGATGGCCCAACCTGATCCAAATGCGGTTCAAGCTAATCTAGTTGGGGGCCAACCCAATCAAGTCAATCCATGTATTGCGGCCAACCTTGATGTAGCTACAACCTTGAAGAATTCTGCAGACCTACAACTGTAGGCCTGAACTCCGGCATAACAATGCCAGAGGTGAACACCAACAAGTTCTAGCTGAACCCAACCGGATTGGGTTACCTGAGTCAAAACCAGTTCGACGGGCTTTCCCGTTTTAAGATCCTAACCAACAGTTAATCAATTACATCGAGATTTGCGACACCTTCAAATGCGATGGACTCATCGACGACGCGATCAGACTTCACCTGTTCCCATTTTCTCTTCGGGATAGAGCCAAGGACTGACTATGTTCATTGGAGGAGGATGTAATCAGTACATGGGATGAGCTCATCTTAGCCTTCATGTCAAGATTCTATCCCCACGAAAGATCATGCAAATGAGGAACTAAATCACCTCATTCATCCAATGGCATATGAGTCTCTCTACGAAGCCTGAGAGAGTTTCAAGAAACTACTAAAGTAATGCCCTTACCATAGGTTCCACAATGGATGACGATTCATACCTTTTATGACGGGCTTACTCTCAAGAGTAAGTCTACCCTCGACTCAGCAGTTGGAGGTAGATTTATTTCCAAAAATACCGACGAAGCCAACTAGCTAACCGAGATAGTCATCGAAACCCATCGAGAGTAGCCTAAAAACTGGGTTAATAGAAAGAGACCCGAAGAACAAAGTGCTTTCACTAACCCAAACAAGTTAGATCAACTCTCTTCCCAAATAGAAGGCCTTGTCAACCTATTCCAAAAAACTTTGGAGAAGAAGAACAATCCCACCTCCTCAAGTTCCAAAATTTATGCAGTAGAAGTAACTCCGAACCAGTCTACTCCACCTTTTGTTTGGTGCGAGCAATGCTTGATGATTAGACATGTAGCCGCCCAATGTCAAGACATCAACTACAATGTCCAAGAGCCCCAAGACAAACAAGTAAATGTTGTGGCACCATATGGCCAAACCCCAGTCGTAGGACAATATCAAAGTCAAGGTCCACCTTAGATCAGATCACACCCCAACCTGTCATATAAAAACCAAAACTATCAACAAAGACCCCCAGCTCAAAGCTTCAAACAAAATTAGTACCCACCTCAGAACAACCAACAACAACATGCCCTACCTGCACCTCCACCCTACATAGATCTACCCTCACCTCTAGCAAAGTCAAGCCTTGAAACAATGATGGATGGTTTCCTTAAGAAACCAGGCGAAGCAATGAAACAACAGAATGAAGCCTTGAGGAAAATGTGCACCAAGATTGATGGGCTTGCTGCCCATAACAAGATCCTAGAAAATCAAATTGCGCAGCAAGCGAGCTCAGTTACAAACCACCTAGGACATTCCCAGGACAACCTGAGATAAATCCCCGAGAACAGTGTCAAGCTGTGTCTCTCAGGTGTGAGAAACAATTAGAAGAACTCTAGACAACAAGCTCCACCAACAACAACTAAACAACATCCTCAAGTCCTTGAGTCAAGCACCCAGCCAGAAGAAAACCCCAAGGAGAATCCTCAGCTGAAACAAGTCCTCAAAGATAATCAAGAGCCGAGCTCCCATTCGGCTGAACCTCCAAAGAATAGCTCCAAAGCAAGCCCCCTACCTCAGAAGCTCCAGTCAACCTGAGATTCGTGCTTTTCCCTCAAAGGCTAATGAAAATTCAAAGTGACCAGCAGTTCACTAGGTTCATGGAGGTACTAAAGAAACTACAAATCAACATCTCATTTATCGAGGCCATCCAACAAATGCCTTCCTACTCCAAATTCCTAAAAGACATCCTATCAAAGAAAATGAACATAGACCTCTATGAGGTGGTGGCCCTAACCTAAGGAGCAAGCATGGTCATTCAAAACAAGCTTCCCCCGAAGCTAAAAGATCCAGCCAGCTTCTTGATTCCATGTGAAATCGAGAATCTCCGGGTCAGCAGAACTCTATGCGACATGGGAGCCAGCGTCAGCTTAATTCCTTTATCTCTATGTAGGAAGCTGGATGCTGGAGATTTGAAACCCACCAATATGACATTGCAACTTGCTGATATATCTGTGAAGTACCCCGAAGGTATCCTAGATGACATACCCATCAAGGTTGGAAAGTTTTACATCTCGGCTGACTTCGTGGTCCTAGACATGAAAGAAGACGTCAACATACCGCTAATCCTAGGAAGATCGTTCCTGGTTACAGCTGGAGTCATCATCAATGTCAAAAAATGGAACATTATCTTTTCAGGTGGGAGAAGAAAAGATCGAATTCAACTTGGCGCAAGCAATGAAATACCCCTCGTATGACACTGTTCATGAGGTCTCGAGCTCTAAAGACGAAGTGATTCAAGAGGTTTTAGCAGTGAACCTCACAGAGGACCCATTCCAAAGAAGCTTGACCCTAACTGATGAACTACTGGACGATCCCGACTCCAGCCTATTCACAAGGCTTTTCAAACTTGATGATGAAGATCGAATCCCACCTACAATAGCATACCGAGTAGAAAGCGTCAACTAGGGAGAGCAGCTCAACTTATAAAGTTCAGAAAAACCCCCTCAAGTAGAGATGAAGCCCTTACCCTCTACCCTCAGTAATGAGTTTCTCGCTCCAAATTCTACCTATCCCATGATAGTTAGCTCTGCTCTTACCTCTAACCAAACTGGCCAGTTACTTGAAGTACTAGGGAGGTACAGGGAAGCCATAGGCTACACCAAGGCCGATCTCAAAGGCCTAAGTCCATCCTTATGCATGCACATGATGCCGTAACCATACATCGAAGGGCAAAGGAGGATCAACCCGAATCTCCAAGAGGTAGTAAGTGTAGGATCTGTATGGAACCAAGAGGGGGAGGGGGGGGG
>LTAE01010251.1:1955-17119 GCA_001647135.1 Pontederia paniculata
ATCTCTGCGCCGGC
Source organism: Pontederia paniculata (assembly GCA_001647135.1). Taxonomy (NCBI): domain Eukaryota; kingdom Viridiplantae; phylum Streptophyta; class Magnoliopsida; order Commelinales; family Pontederiaceae; genus Pontederia; species Pontederia paniculata. The sequence continues at coordinate 1,970 of LTAE01010251.1, forward strand.
GAATATGTAGAAGGTGAGAGAGAAAAGGAAAAAAAATATTATTATGGCTCTGATACCATGTTAGAAGAGTAGAATGGAAAAATATTTTCTGTATATTTCTGATGAGGCTGTACATCTATATATATAGTACATGAAAAGGATCAGATGGATAACCACCAATGTCTATCTAATCTAACTAGAGAAGATCATCTAATCTAAACTAATCTAGATAAACACAAATCTAGATAAGATCAGATCTGGATAACAACAAATCTGGATGATATTAAATCTTTACAAAAGATAAGATTAGATTCTCTAACAAATTTCATCAAAATTTTTAAGAAATATATTTTCCGCCCCAAATATATAAATAAATAAAAAATAATAATTTAAAAATATTTATTATAAAAAAATATTTTATATATCTTTATCATCTCGATCCTGCACAAAAGAAATAAAAGATGATCATATGATATTATATATGATCAAGAATATATGATATTATATTATCACCTTTAAGTTGGTAGATCTATTATTCATAAGCAGAACATGACACTACAAATGGACAACTTATCATCCAAGAAAATGGCATCCGGGAGGAAAAGAACAATTTAGAGTCGAATAACGATATCAACTTTGGCATTCCAAGAACTTTTCATGTTGATCTCGGGATGAACTCATTAAAATTTTGACTAATTAATGATCCAAAGTGACATCGTATGATCGATATAGCTGACCTTATTTAGTGGGATAAAATTTTATTGTTGATGGTCCAAATTGATTTGTACAAGCTGCACCGAATCTGCAAAAGAATAAAATTCAAATTGCAATGCCCCCAGAAACACACCTCGTCATGTGGTAGAATGTCCTCCTAAGACTTTTACGACATCATACATAATCTTGACCTTAAAGTTGACCATCATGATCAGTCAACAAAATGCGAAAGAAATAAAAATTTAAAAAATTCAAAACTCTTTCTATAATATAAGAAAAAATATGTGAAAGTCTTACATTATAATAGTGTCTCAAAACGAGTCTAATACAATTCTAGAGAAAATACTAAGACATGAGAGACACACTAATAGGACAATTAGACATGTGAATAGTCAGTCATCACGGGCATCAGTCACTGGATGCACCACCAGCATCCTGTCACTGCAGACTATTCACCTGCAAGATCCAATACAGAGAAAAAAAATATCCACATGAGCTATGAAGTCCAGTATGTAAGTTAACAATAGATAATCATAACATGATAAATAAATACAGGAATAAGCTAATGATATAATCAAAAAATTTTCTTACTTAGCATTCTTTCATTCCTTATCTTTCATCATCTTGATCATCATCTTATGTTTTCATACGTCATGCATCATCTTTGAATTTAGAATCATCTTTCATACATCATCTTTAAACTTAGCATCATCTTTCATCACATCATCTTTATTCATTATTAACATAACATCTTTTATAACATCTTGGCATCAAGAATGAGCTATGACTGATAGTCAAACATCAATCACTCTGAGCATACTTTATATAAGGAATAAGCTATGGCTATGGCCAAACATCAATTACTCCTATTCTTATCTTTATTTAATGAATAAGCTATGGCCAAGGGCCAAACATCCATTACTCCACATCATTATCATCATTCTTTTAACTTTCATCCACTATACTTCATTCTTCAATCATCATTAATCATCAATCATCAATAACTATCATCAATCAGTAATCCTAATCCTCTAATGCAATATGACAATGCAATATTTAGACCAAGTGATTATCTTTGTTATCTTTGACTTATCTCATTAGTAACTTTGAAATGACTTTGAGGGTTGCTTTGGTGATTTTGGATTGCTCATGAGTCTTAGAGGTCTCGCCATAGGTCAATGGGGGTGCACAATCCATGACCAACATAGGATGCTCGAGAAGTCCTTGCGTTGCAGGGCGGGGAGAAGTCAAGCAACAAAAACTAGGTGGCAGTTGCCCTACCCGTCCTACCTTTAACATCACTACACTCCCAAAACTTTATCAATATATGACGACCCCAATATTTAATTAGGTGAATCATTGTTGCCCTTTATCTTTTCCTCATAATTAATCCTTAAACTTTAGAAATAAACCATCGTCATTAGCATTTCAGCAGCGCCGACAAGGGTCGTGTAGGGCACAGACACAGTCTTACTACTCATCTTCTCCGGCCGACGGGACTATGTCTGGTCTAAAGCGGGCCCTGTTTCATCTTTGTTTTAATATTAACTTGTTTAACCCAAAATGTGCCTTACATCATGGTGACGTCAGCCGTGTTTGTCTGAAAGTACTAGCATTAGAGTTTCGGCCAAGGACGCAGCCATGTCCCAAGGGAAACTCCGACCATGTCCTAGCGTGTCGTGTTCAGGTCGATGGACACAGTCACGTCTAGAGTGGACGTGGACCATGTCACATCGATGTGTAATCCACGCGCTGACGGGGCGGCACCATCTCAACGGACACGGGCCGTATCCGAGAGACATGGTCCGTTTCCATTGCCGCGTTCTTATTTCGACCTTTAATATATTGTACAAAAAATACTAAATGATTCTTAGCCAAATTAATATTTTCATCTAGGCAATAAATAATGTCTTAGACATCCTAATGATCATATTAGATCAACATCATCTAGCATGAACCCTAACATGCAATTTAATTATTATGACAATCTATCTATTGGGGTCCGCCTATTTACATACCGAATTATGTAGGGTTATTCTTCGATCTTCAACTACATTGTCATGATCTCCTCTAGTGCTCCTGGTCTCTTTCACGTTCTCCTAATGGTTGGGTATAGTCCTAGGATGAGAGAAGGGAAGAGAGAGAGAGAGAGGAAAACCATAGGAGAGAGAAACCTTACCTAAGCACCTGGCGGGAGAGGAGAGAAGGAGAGAAGTTGGGCTTTGGGAGAGGAAGTAAAATTGTGAGGGCTCTCTCTATAGTCTTATTTATAGGCATGGCAGTTAGGTTTTCCCATGTTAAATCAAATTCTAATTTAAATTTGAATTATGAGATTTAAACTAACTAAACAATCTTATCTAATCAATTCTCAGATTTAACTGATTTGAATTCAAATCTTAGAATTAAACAGATTAAAAATATTATTATTTTAATCAAACCCGGACTGCCACCTAGCAATCTCCCAACACCGGCCATGTTGGTCGGTGGTGCTACACAGATAATAATATTATCATCGTGATAAGTTGTACTGGATTATGTTCATCATCTTATGGAACTTTGTTAATTTACCAATCTGCAACGAAGGGTTGCAAGCCAAGGCAAGAGATCATATGTCCATTTCAACTTTTAATTACAATTCCATATCTAAGCTTATGCAAATGACATATTAAAGTTTCACGCTTAAATATATAGCAACATGTATGGGAACAAAATAAATAGTTCATTAGCATTGCAACAACAAGTAAATTACCTTCCTTCTTAAAGTTTCGTTAGCCCCTTGCAACATTTGTTCCTGCCCAGAGTGAATTGAAGCAAATAAATAATCCATGCTCAAACGCATATAATTATCTCCAACATATGCAAGGAAATTAACATGTGACTTCCTTTCCACATGGAAATGTAAAAATGAGCATGTTAGAATGCACAGAATCGAGAATCTTACCTTACGTTTAAGATCACAAATTGATCAACCATAACTTGTGTCTGAAACAAGTATTAAAATTTTGTAAACAACTCATCAAAGAAAGAAAATTGATGTTTCAATAAATTGATGAAATCCTCCATTTTTTTTTCCTTTTAGATGATCAGTACTTTGATTTGTTAAAGAAGAATGCAAATTTCATCTTGATTAAAAGAAGTATGAGAGCTTGGCAGCAGATCTGGACCCCGCGGGGCCACGTAGGGGTGGGGAGCCCCTGCATGAATCCCGCACAGGGGCATGCGTGAGCTGGCTAGCAGATCCGGCCCATGCACAAGCCCGCGCAGGGGCAGATCCGGCCGTGCAATGGCTGATCAGCAGCTGCGCGGCCGGGAGAAGAAGTAGAAGGAAGACAAAGGGGCTGCGTGGCTGGGATAAGTAAGAAAAAAGTTACATACCTTTTTTTGGCAGAAGTAAGAGACGAAGGAGGGAGGAGAAATAGGAGGGATGGGTTTGTTCCGTGAAGAAATAGAAGGAGGGAGAAGAAATAAGTGTTACATCGGATTTAAAGTCCCTCAAAGTTTTGACGGATTATTCCCTTAGAAATTCTGGCGGACTTTATATCCGTTAGAATTTTTTATGGAAACCTGGTCCGTCAAAAATTCTTCTGATGAACTTTAAGTCCGTCACAATTTATGACAGACTAAAAGTCAATCACAAATTGTGAGGGAAACCAAATTTCAGTCACAAATTGTGAGGGATATCATGCCGCTGCAATTTCGTAATTTTCTTGTAGTGATGTCTAGCATGATTCCGTTGGATAACTCTCCGATGTAATATATCATGTATTTCACTTGCAAATCGACGAATACATACTCCTTAGATGAAACACAATGTAGGTCTCCTAGTGAGTTCCCTTATTATTGTAATTTTAATGGACACTAACTGATTAGTTCAGTTCTAGGATAGCTAAAAAAAGTGTAATAAGGTTTAATATTCTCTTTTAAGATTTGATTTTCAGAAATTTTTATTTTAAGACTCAACATGCTAATCAGTTGGTCCAATTAATCACTTCTTAGCAACATGATTTGGGGGAGTCAAAATGCTGATTGACAATGTTCCATACCTGTAACACATAATTCATACTTAAAATGTGAAATTTTCTACTACGTTAACTTTAATTTTTAAAAAAATCATGATTTATCCGTGGATTAAAGATTGAAAGCCTAACTCTTCTTATTACGCTCTTTAATTTGAACCAATAGGTGTTTTAGTTGACCTTAAATGTCATTAGTGTTTGTCATTTGATATTCGTTGGATAGTAGGCCGACATCCTATTATATATGCTAAGAACCCATCCATAAATTTAACTCACTATACTTTTCAAAGAAAAAGTATAAGGAATTAATACGGTCATGAGCAATCATGTCTATTATTAGATTACCGCCGCGACCACTCCATGTCCATGAATTGCATCCGCCGAAGCCTACGACAACTACACGCTTGACGGCATAAACGAAACATCCATATTTGTTGCTGAGTTTGAATATTGGACGACAACTGAGCGAGGGATAATGGTAGAGGCGCAAATGACAGGCGATCACATGTATAATGGTAGGGGACGAGATCAGTGTGTGGAGGGCTAGGGTATAGGGGACGGATTATGACACTACATCGGCCTATAAAAGTATTAGAGGTCGTTCGGGAGTCCCATATCTGCTTCGGCGGTAAATTCCTTTGCTCCTATGATCAGTTGTACGCATTTTAGGACGTGTATTTAGGTCTGTCTATTGTATGGAATCTTTAAAAATTGTGCTGTGATTTTCAGATGTTGTCGACACATTCACACGATCCGCTGACATCGCGAAGTTGTCGATAGATATGAAGGTGAGTAATCTGCAACCTCCTTATGCAAGTTTGACTAATGGCTGTCCTTAACCTCTTCTCGACCTATGGCAGCGAGTCCCATGTTGTGAGCGAGCACCGAAGCAGGAAAGGGACAACATAAGTGCTAGTAGGCCATCTCAATTCTTCGATTAGTGTACAGAGTGTTAAGCTAAATTAATTAGATATGTTTGCTACTGATAGTGAGGATTAGATACATGTTAAAATATCTCAATGTAATTAGAAGTATTAATTACTCTAATGGAGAACGAAGCTGATAAAGATTCAATTTAAGTTTTGACTCTCATGCAAAAGTGTTTAAATGTACTAGTCCGCATGAATTGAAATTGTTAGACGATGTGATTAGTTTAGTAAACATTATGTTAAATATATAGATAAGGTGGTGTTAAATAATCAGCAGCTTGATAATTATGTATAAGAGTAAATCTGGAAATGAGTACGTAAGTTGAGTATACCTATAAGAATATATCAGTGTATGTGTTTAAGTTACTGATATAGGTACCCATGAAATGTATATATAAATATATAGAAGATATCTAACTATACTTAGGAAAGTATGGTCACCATTTACTTATTAGTTTAAAGAAGTGAAAATCAGATTTTTATTAGTTAGGAAATAATGGTAGGAATGATTTCTTCCCTATTAGTTAGGACCGTTTAAACATTTATGAATATATTAGCATAATTGATCACGTAATCATTAGTTAGTCGTAATGGTTATACATAAATAGATACAATTAGATTTGAGATTTTTCATTCCATCGAAGAACGATCAACTCCGAGTAGGTGCAGCAAACCTCAAGGCCATTTCATAAACGACATGAAGTCCTAGCATACTATTGCATTCCTAGGTGGATGATGTAGAAGAGGTATTGAGTCCGGTTGTGATATGGCAAGCTTGAGTCCACACAACATCTCACTTAGGATGTGTACTGTGTTGAATCTAAGATCTCGAGATTATTTTGATGTTCACAAATTGATGAGGAAGCTTAGTTATACTAATGATTTTCAATTTGATGTGTGAAGGAGATTGGGCTTTTACTTCTGTCAAAAATAGGTCGTCAAAAGACTATGGAATGATCGACCTATGTATAGAGAAGAGTGGAGAAAAATCCTAAGTATGGAGTGCTCATCCTAAGAGTTTGAAGAGGGCAATCGTAGTCAGGAGTAGAAAGCTGAATATATGAAGCTAATTGTAGAAAGGTCGACCGAAGCTAAAGACTGGACGACCAATGATGAACTTGATCAAGAAAGGTCGCCCGATGTGTACGAGTGAAGTCAGTGGATGACCGAAGGTTCGAGGTCAACAATTCAACAGTTGAAGAATCGGGCGCTCTAGGATTAAGTGGACGCCCTATGAAGAAAAGAAGCTTTGAAGTGAAGGCAAGGAAAGGTCACCCAAAGTTTTAAGAGTAAAGCAGTGGGCGACCAAAGAACTTTGAAGATAACTGTAAAAGAAGAAGAAAGGTCTTCCGATGGATCCGTCAAGTATTAGTGGACGACCGAAGTACTTCAGAAGAAAAAGAAAGATCGTCCGAAGTATTTAGTGCATAATCAGTGGATGACCAAAGTACTTCAGAAGAAAAAGGAAGATCGTCCGAAGTATTCAGTGTGGAATCAATGGACGATCAAAGAAGTTCAGAAGAAGTGAAGTCAACTAAGGTCGTCCGATGTATCTGAGTGGAATCAGTGGACGACCAAAGTAATTCGAAGAAAAATAAAGGGCATCCAAAGGTATTCAGTGCGAAATCAGTGGACGACCAAAGTAGTTCAGAAATAGAAGAAAGATCACCCGATGCATTAGTGGAAAATCAGCGAAGGACCTAAGCAAGCTTGAAGAGAAAAAGACTAAGACAAATTAGGTCGTCCGATGTGTTTTGAGTAAAGCAGTGGGCAATTGTAGTAGACTTGAAGATGTCAACCAACGGCAGGAGCCAAGCAAAGGACGCCTGAAGTTTCTGAGAGAAACCAACATGCTACCAAAGAATGGATGAAGAAAAGTTTAAGTCAAGAAAGATCATCCAATGGATTCGTATAACATCAGTGGGCGACCAACACAGCTTGAAGCAAAGAAGAAAAAGAAGAAGCGGACACGCCCGCTGTATTGATTGAAACAATAATGGGCATCCAGAGCAAAACAAAGAAATTTGAAGAGAAATTGATAGGATGCCCGAAGAAGGATAGGATGACCTATGGAAACTAAGTGGATGAACTAAGGCTGAAGCCCTCGACTTTGGACGCCCGATGATGGATCTTGGATGACCGAAGCACTAGTCACCAGAGCAGCAGTCGCCCGATGAGAAGAAGTCGTCGACCAAGGAGTTGGTGAAAATGATTGTACTTTGTTTAAGGCTAGTTTCTGAGAGAGAGAGAGAGAGAGAGAGAGAGAGAGAGAGAGAGAGAGAGATTAAACTATTTTGTAAGGCTATAAAGCCGAGTCCCAAGAGTCTGGGAACTAACTTTGGCCATTTAGATTCTGAGAACTTGTGAGCCTAAGAGATAAACTTTAGTTCCTCCTTCTAAGAACATTCTTATGAGAATTCAGAGTAGAAGGAATCCTTGAGTGTTTCAAACGTTGAGCTAAAAGTTGTAAGAGGTTTTATCCTTGTCCTCGAAAGCAAGAAAGGAGAAGAAAATTGTAAGGGAGCCTTCGCCCTTGAAGAAGGAAAGATAGTGATCTTCGAAGGTCTCGAGATCGAGAAGACCGGAGCGGGGCTGAACCTCGTCAACGAACTTGTTGTGTTTGTCTTTCTCTTTGCATTCTAAATTACTTGAAATTATTCTGTGGTTGCTTCCTCTAAGTAAAATTGTTTAGAGCCTAAGATTCTTAATACACCAATTCACCCCTCTCTTGGTGCCATCTAGTACATACAATTGGTATCAGAGCTGAATTGCTCATAAATTCGTACCTGCTTACAAATCTCATATAGACTTTACAATCTAGAGCAATAATGGCATCAAATGGATTTACCCTAGGTGAAGGACAGTCTACCTGCAGACCTCACATCTTCAATGCATCCAATTTCTCCTACTGGAAAATTAGATTGCAAGCCTATGTATGTTCCATGGACAGTGACATTTGCGATGTCATTGAAAATATCTTTGACCTACCTACTAAAGTAGTAGATGGTTATCAAGTTTCTTTACTCAGTAGTGAATATGATTCTACTACTAGAAATCTAATTAAACTAGATTGGAAAGCTAGAAACATTTTTTACTGTGCACTAGATCAAACTAAGTTTAATAGAATCTCTTCTTGCTCAAGTGCTAATGAAATATGGAGGAAAATACTCATCACTCATGAAGGAATAGAGAAAATAAAAGAATCAAAATTAAACATCTTAAATCACCAATATGATTCTTCTAAGATGAAACATAATGAATCTATGAATAGTATACTAGTTCATTTTAACGATGTGATAAACGGGTTAGCCGCCTTGGGCGAGCCAAGACCTAATGCTTACAAAGTGAAAAAGTTTCTCAGGTCCCTGACACCGAAGTGGCATATGAAGAGGACTGTGGTCGAGGGATAACATGATCTAAACAAGCTTGACTTTGACGATCTCATAGGGTCCCTCTTGACCTATGAGATGTCTCTTGAGGAAGAGAAAGAAGAAGCAAGCTCAAGGAAGAAGACTTTAGCTCCCAAGTCTAAGAAGGTTGAGAGTGAAGATGAGCAAGAAGAATATGATGATGATGATGATGATGATGATGATGATGATGATGATGATGATGATGATTATGAAGTTTTCAATGAGGATAAGCTGGCCCTCTATGCAAAGAGGCTCAGCAAATTCATGAAGCTCTTCAAGAAGAAGAGAGGTTCAAAGAAGAAGGGACCAATTGACAAGTCCAAGGTCAAATACTATGAGTGTAACAAGCTTGGACACTACAAGAGTGAGTGTCCAATCTTGAACAAGAAGAGCAAGGAGAAAGGCTCTACGGATCACAAGAAGAAGAAGACACTCAAGGTCACTTGGAATGACTCAAGTGATAAAGACAGTGAAGCTAAAGGAACATCTTCAGAAAAAGAGGGAGAATCACTAGTATGCCTCATGGCCAATGATGAGGTATCCTCGCTTCACTCATATAATAGTAGTAATAACAGTGATAATGATGAAGATGACTGTGAGGATGATGTTATGATTGACATGCATAAAGAATTTAACATTATGATTAAAAAATATTCTATCTTGAAGAAGAAAAATGATAGTCTTGTCCAAGAAAATGATTAGTTGAAAGAAAATAATGTTACTTTTAAAACAAATTTATGATTTGAATGCTAAGGTGTTAGCAAACAATGATAACTTGGAAAAGCAAGTTGATAATATTAGTTCTTTGAAGCTTGAGATGCATAATGTTAAAAGTAAATTTTGAAACCTTCTCATATGGTGGGAAAATGCTTGATGTTATGTTGTCCCAACATAAGAGTCCCTCAAATAAGAAAGGATTAGGTTTTGATTCCTTTAGTGATCATGTGTCTCTAGGAACTTCATTTGTAAAAGCTTCACATGTTTTTGATCCAAAATTGCCTAGTTCCTCTACCTCTTATGCTTACACATGCATGACTGAAAATGTGAATGTTCTCACTAATTCTAATGCTAAGTGTGAAAACATTGTGAACCTTAAGGCTAAAACTGTTAAAAATGCTAAGCTATCCATGTTCATACAAATATCATACCTTCATCAAAGAAAAATGCAAGTATTAGAAAAAAAATACTCCATCTAAGCATGAACAAAAGAATTATACATTCATGTATAAAAGGAACACAAAACCTGCTCATATGTATGCTTCTAAAAAGGGTTATGTACATTCCTACTCATATGTCACACCTTTGCATGTGAACAAGAATTTGGTTAGATCTAAATTTCTGCATACAAAAAGTTTTGCATCTCACACACATGCTCACACCCGAAACATTCATGCTCACCATGACTATAGGAAATCATATATAAAGAATGTTACATGCTTCTATTGTGGTCACCTAGGGCATTATTGAATGCATGACTAGGAGAGGTATTTATACAAATGTTAGACAAGTATGGGTTCCTAAGGGAATCTTTAGAACTAACACTTCTGGACCCAAAGTATCTTGGGTACCAAAAATATAAATTATGTGTTGTTCTTCTAGGGTACCAAAAAGAACAAAGGTAAATCAACAAGATGGTACCTTGACAGTGGTTGCTCAAGGCATATGACTTGAAATGAAGATAACTTCTTGATCCTAACAAGAACACAAGGTGGAAAAGTCACCTTTGGTGATAATAACCAAGGGAAATCCTTGGTAAAGATAACATCGGGAAACTTGGTAGTGTAGTAATAGAAGATGTATCATTAGTAGAAAACCTGAAACATAACTTACTAAGCATTAGTCAACTTTGTGATAAAGATAATATTGTTAAGTTTGAACAAAGTAAGTGTTTGATATGTGATGTTAATGAAAAAGTTTTGCATATGGGAGTTAGGCACGAAAATATTTATGTGATTGATTTTTATGATTTGCCTAACCACAAATGCCTAAATGTTATGCATGATGAAACATAACTATGACATATAAGAATAGGAAATTTAAATTATACGGCCATGCATAAATTAGTAAAACATAATCTTGCTAGAGGTTTGCCCAAAATCAAATTTGAAAAAAAAATGCTATTTGTTCTTCATGTCAATTGGGCAAACAACATATAGCATCTTTCAAATAAAAAAAATGAGATTTCTACCAATAGACCTCTGGAATTAATACATCTTGATTTGTTTGCACCAATTTGTCCCAAATGTGTAAAGAATTTGAGACTCTCATGCACAAAAATATGAGATGGGTTTAGTAGGAGAGCTAACTTATTTCTTGGTTTCCAGGTAAAGCAATCAAAGGATGCCATTTTCTTAAACCAAGGAAAGTATACAAAGGATCTACTTAAAAGATTTGGAATGGATGATTGTAAGCCCAGCTTCACTCTTATGAGTGCTCTTGCTAAACTTGCCAGTTATGTAAAAGGCAAAAGTGTAGATCAAAAACTATACAGAGGCATGATTGGAAGTCTTTTATATTTAACTGCCTTTAGGCCAGACATCATGTTTAGTGTGTGTCTATGTGCTAGGTTTCAAGCTAACCCTAAGGAATCACATTTAGTTGCCACCAAAAGAATTCTGAGATACCTTAAGAGCGCCCCAACCTAGGATTATGGTATGATAGAAATTCTCTATTTGATCTTCATGCCTATACTGCTTCAGACTTTGCTGGGTGTAGAGTAGATAGAAAGAGCACTAGTGACGTGTATTGTTTCCCTGGTAGGTCATTAATATCTTGGTGATAAGTAATATTTATGTGTGATTGTAGATGATTTTTCTAGATTTTGTTTATTGCAGACAAGCATGAAAATTTTGATTTATTTGCTATTTTTGCAAAAATAGTTTAAAATGAGCTAAATATGAAAATCTCCAAGATCCGGATGATCATGGAGGTGAGGAAAATTTCAAATTTGAAGAATTTTTTGAGAATAATGGAATTCTTCACCAATTCTCGACGCCAATAACTCCACAGCAAAATAGAAATGTTGAGAGAAAGAATAGGACTCTAAATGAGATGGCTAGGACCTTACTACGTGAGAGCAAGTTGCCCAAATACTTTTGGACAAAGACTGTTAATACCTCATTTTACATCCAAAACAAAGTGTTGATTAGACCCCTAGGAAAAAAACTTTTTTGAAATGTTATATGGCAAAAGACCAAATATTTCATATTTTAAAGTATTTGACTGTAAGTGCTTTGTTTTGAGAACCTTAGATAAGTTAAGATAATTTGATGCAAAGAGTGATGATACACTTTTTCTAAGATACTCAAATACTAGCAAGGCTTATAGAGTATATAATAAGAGAACATTAATAGTTGAAGAATCAACAAATGTCACTTTTAGTGGAACTAATAATGCCATTAATCAATTTGAAAAGGTCAAGATTTCGGATAAGGACAATAAGGATAATCATGACTTAGAAGAGCTGACCCATAAGGAGGATGATCCTCAATCACCTCAACCTACTGAAACCGGGATGCTGAGGAAAATATTGTAGATGAGAAAAATCCACAAGGAGTTGAGATAGAAGTAGAATTTCCCCCTATTGAGCATAGAGACCGGAGACAAGTACCCCCCACACCCTTAGACAATGTTATTCGTGACATAAATGAAGGTGTGAGGTTAAGAAGATAACTAAGAAACTTTTGTGCTTTCTTTGCCTTCTGAGCTCAAATGAAACCCAAAACTGCAGATGAGGCTCTAGAGGATCCAAATGGATAAATGCCATGCATGAGGAACTAAGCAATTTTGAAAGGAATCAAGTTTGGCATTTGGTTAAGAGACCTAAGGGCCACCCCATAGTTTGAACCAAATGGGTTTTTAGAAACAAGCTAGATAAGACTGGAGTTGTTGTGAGAAATAAGGCTAGACTTGTTGCAAAAGGTTATTCTTAAGTTGAAGGGATTGATTTTGAAGAGACTTTGGCACCAGTTGCACGTTTGGAAGCAATTCAATTTTTTTTATCATTTGCTTGCTTCAAGAACTTCAAATTATTTCATGGATGTCAAATCAGCCTTTCTAAATGGGTATATAAATGAGGAGGTATATGTTGAGCAACCTCCCAGTTTTGAAAGCTCAAAACACCCGGATCATGTGTTTAAACTCTCTAAGGAAGTATATGGGCAAAAATAAGCCCCTAGAGCTTGGTATGAGATGTTGAGTTCTTTCCTTCTTGAAAATAATTTCTCAAAAGGAAAAGTAGACACAACTCTATTCTTGAAACACTTTGGGAAGATATATTAGTTTTGCACATATATGTGGATGATATCATTTATGTTATATTGTGTTATAATTATAAGAACAATAATAATCAATCACAAAGAAACATTTTTTTCTTGTTGTGCACTGGTAAAACATTTTAGTGCCATGTATTAACTCCCTGCAAATTGTTGATGATATAAATAGATGAAAACATGACTCCTGAGCAAAATACAATAGTTAGAACAAAAAGTACATACGGACTCACTGCTGCATCAACAATTCTAGGATGAGATTGAAGTGCTAGCAAGAAGCAAAATTCGATTTCTCTTTCCATAGCTGAAGCTGAATATATAGCTGTTGGAAGTTGATGTGCACAAATATTATGGATGAAACAACAACTTCTAGACTATGTTATAACATATGAAACTATGCCACTAAAATGTGATAATACCAGTGCAACAGAGATGACAAAGAACCCTGTATAGCATTCCAGGACTAAACACATTGACTTGAGATATCATTTCATTCGTGAACATGTATCTCATAAAACTATATCTATAGAAGATGTCCCAACTGAGAAACAATTAGCTGACATAATCACAAAACCTTTGTGAGGAGACAAGTTTAATATGTTAAAGAGAGAAATTGGGATGTTGGACTTAGTTATGAATGCAACAAGTTTGGACACTACAAGAGTGAATGTCCAACCTTGAACAAGAAGAACAAGGAGAAAGGCTCCTCGGATTAAAAGAAGAAGAAGACACTCAAAGTCACTTGGGATGACTCAAGTGATGAAGACAATGAAGCTGAAGGAACATCTTCAGAAAAAGAAGAGGAAGCACTGCTATGTCTCATAGCAAATGATGAGGTATCCTCTCTTCACTCAGATAATAATGATAGCAGTGATAATGATGAAGATGAATGTGAGGATGATGTTACGTTTGACATGCATAAAGAATTTAACATTATGATTAGCAAATATTCTATCTTGAATAAAAAACTAACAGTATTGTTCAAGAGAATAATAAGCTTAAGGAAAATAATGCTGAATTTGAAAAATAAATTTCTGACTTGAATGCTAAGGTGTTAGCAAGCAATGATAACTTGGAAAAGCATGTTGATACTATTAGTTCCTTGAAACTAGAATTGCTTGATGTTAAAAGCAAATTTGAAATCTTCTCTTATGATGGGAAAATGCTTGATGTATGCTGTCCCAACATAAGAGTCCTCTGAATTAGAAAGGATTAGGCTTTGATTCCTTTAGTGATCATATGTCTTTAGGAACTAGATTTGTAAAAGCTTCACATTCTTTTGATCCAAATTTGCCTAGTTCCTCAACTTCTTGTAATTCTACTTGCATGAATTAAACTAGGACTGTTGCTACTAGTGCCAATGGTCAGTGTGAAAATATTGTAAATCTTAAGGCTAAAACTATCATAGATACTAAGTTTGTCCACATTCGTAAAAATTACTATGTATTCATCAAAGGATAATGCAAGTGTTAGAAGTAGAAATGTTGCACCTAAACATGAACAAAAGAACTATGCTTTCATGTACAAGAGAAACACAAAATCTGCTCATATGAATGCTCCTAAAAGTGGCTATGTACATTCGTATTCATATATCACACCACTGCATATAAACAAAAATTTTGTCAAACCTAGATTTCTGCATACAAACAGAATTGCATCTCATTCACATGCTGTCACCAGAAATGTCCATGCTTATCATAACTATAGAAAACCTTATGTAAAGAATGTTACATGCTTCTATTGTGGTCGTCTAGGACATTATAGTTTTGAATGCAAAGCAAGGAAAGGACTCTATATTGTAGGATCTGGATGGCACCAAGAGGGGGGGGGG